>CAMRHE010000091.1:0-135000 GCA_947044405.1 Leptodactylus fallax
AAGAAAAGGCTAAGGGGAGACTTAATAGCGGTATTTAAATATCTGAAAGGTTGTCACAGTGCAGAGGGATCTACCCTATTCTCATTAGCAGAAGGAAGCACGAGAAGTAATGGGATGAAACTAAGGGGAAGGAGATTCAGATTAGACATTAGGAAAAACTTTCTAACAGTAAGGGTAGTGAGAGAGTGGAATAGGCTGCCACGGGAGGTGGTGATTTCTTCATCAATTGAAATCTTCAAGCGGAAACTGGATAGGTATATAGCTGGGATGTTTTAGGAATTCCTGCTTTTGCAGGGGGTTGGACTCGATGGCCCTTGAGGTCCCTTCCAACTCAAACAAACAAACAAACAAACAAACCCAAAAACCGCATCGAAAACGCAGCCTAAAATCGCATCGAAAAATGCACCCAAAAACCGCATCGAAAACGAACCCAAAAACCGCATCGAAAACGCACCCAAAAACCGCATCGAAAACGAACCCAAAAACCTCATCGAAAACGCACCCAAAAACCGCATCAAAAAACGAATCCAAAAACCGCATTGAAAAACACATCGAAAAACGCTCCCAAAAACCGCATTGAAAAACACATCGAAAAACGCACCCAAAAACACAAGGAAAGAGATGATGGAGGGGGGAAGAGATGATGGAGAAGATGATAGAGGGGGAAAGGGATTATGGAGAAGATGATAGAGCGGGAAAGAGATGATGGAAGAGATGATGGAGAAGATGATAGAGGGGGAAAAAGGTCATGGAGAAGATGATAGAGGGGAAAGAGATGATGGAGAAGATGATGGAGTAGATTATAGAGAAGATGATGGAGCGGGAGGAGATTATAGAGAAGATGATAGAGGGGGAAAGAGATGATGGAGAAAATGATAGAGGGGGAAAGAGATGATGGCGGAGATGATGGAGGGGGAGGAGATGATGGAGAAGATGATAGAGGGGGAAAGAGATGATGGAGAAAATGATGATGGGGAGAAAAGAGATGATGGAGAACATGATGGAGTGGGAAAAGAGATGATGGAGAAGATGATGGAGGGGGAAAGATGATGGAGAAGATGATAGAGGGGGAAAGAGATGATGGAGGAGATTATAGAGAAGATGATGGAGCGGGAGGAGATTATAGAGAAGATGATAGAGGAGGAAAGAGATGATGGAGAAGATGATGGAGGGGGAAAAGATGATGGAGAAGATGATGGAGGAGGAGGAGATGATGGAGAAGATGATAGAGGGGAAAAGAGATGATGGAGAAGATGATAGAGAGGGAAAGAGATGATGGAGAAGATGGTAGAGGGGGAAAGAGATGACGAAGAAGATGATGGAGGGGGAAAAGAGATGATGGAGAAGATGATAGAGCAGGAAAGATGATGGAGGGGGAAAGAGATGATGGAGAAGATTATAGAGGGGGAAAGAGATGATGGTGGAAGAAGATGATGGAGAAGATGATAGAGGTGGAAAGATATGATGGAGAAGATGATAGAGGGGGAAAGAGATGATGGAGAAGATGATAGAGGGGGAAAGAGATGATGGAGAAGATGATGGAGAGGGAGGAGATGATAGAGGAGATGATGAAAAACACATCAAAAAACACACCCAAAAAACTTCAAAAATGCACACAAAAACCGAATCTAAAAACGCATCCAAAAATGCATCAAATAAATGCAACACCATTAAAAACCAAATCGAAAACGCTCCCAAAAACCGCATCGAAAACCCACCCAAAAACCGCATCGAAAAACGCATCCAAGAACTGCATCGAAAAATGAACTTAAAAACCGCATCAAAACGCACCCAAAAACCGCATTGAAAATGCACCCAAAAATCGCAGCGAAAAATGCACCCAAAAACCGCATTGAAAAACGGACCCAAAACGCACCCAAAAACCGCATCGAAAACGCACCCAAAAACCGCATCGAAAACGAACCCAAAAACCGCATCGAAAACGCACCCAAAAAACCGCATAAAAAAACACACCCAAAAACCACATCGAAAACGCACCCAAAAACAGAAGGAAAGAGATGATGGAAGGGGGAAGAGATGATGGAGAAGGTGATAGGGGGGAAAAGAGATGATGGAGAAGATGATGGAGGAGGAGGCGATGATGGAGGAGGAGGTGATGATGGAGGGGGTGGAGATGATGGAGGGGGTGGAGATGATGGAGAAGATTATAGAGAAGATGATAGAGGGAGAAAGAGATGATGGAGGGAGAAGATGATGGAGAAGATGATAGAGGAGGAACGAGATGATGGAGGAGATGATGGAGAAGATGATCGAGGGGGAAAGAGATGATGGAGGAGATTATAGAGAAGGTGATGGAGCGGGAGGAGATTATAGAGAAGATGATAGAGGGAGAAAGAGATAATGGAGAAGATGATAGAGGTGGAAAGATGATGGAGAAGATGATAGAGCAGGAAAGATGATGCTGGAGGGGAAAGAGATGATGGAGAAGATGATAGAGGGGGAAAGAGATGATGGAGAAGATGATAGAGGGGGAAAGAGATGATGGAGAAGATGATAGAGTAGGAAAGATGATACTGGAGGGGAAAAAGATGATGGAGAAGATGATAGAGGGGGAAAGAGATGATGGAGAAGATGATGGAGGTGGGAAAGAAATGATGGAGAAGATTATAGAGGGGGAAAGAGATGATGGAGAAGATGCTGGAGGAGGAAGAGATGATGGAGAAGATGATGGAGAAGATGATCGAGGGGGAAAGAGATGAATGAGGGTTAAAGAGATGATGGAGAAGATGATGGAGGGTTAAAGAGATGATGGAGAAGATGATGGAGGGGGAAAGAGATGATGGAGAAGATGATAGAGGGGGAAAGAGATGATGGAGAAGATGATAGAGGGGGAAAGAGATGATGGAGAAGATGATAGAGGGGGAAAGAGATGATAAGAGATGATGGAGGGAGAAGATGATGGAGGAGATGATAGAGGGGGAAAGAGATGATGGAGAAGATGATGGAGGAGATTATAGAAAAGATGATAGAGGGGGAAAGAGATGATGGAGAAGATGATGGAGGGGAAAGAGATGATAGATGGGGAAAGAGATGATGGAGAAGATGATAGAGCGGGAAAGAGATGATGGAGAAAATGATGGATGGGGAAAGAGGTGATGGAGAAGATGATAGAGGGGGAAAGAGGTGATGGGAAAGAGATGATGGAGGAGATGATAGAGGGGGAAGATGATGGAGAAGATGATGGAGGAGGAAAAGAGATGATGGAGAAGATGATAGAGCAGGAAAGATGATGCTGGAGGGGAAAGAGATGATGGAGAAGATGATAGAGGGGAAAGAGATGATGGAGAAGATGATAGAGGGGGAAAGATGATGGAGAAGATGATAGAGCAGGAAAGATGATGCTGGAGGGGAAAGAGATGATGGGGAAGATGATAGAGGGGGAAAGAGATGATGGAGAAGATGATACAGTAGGAAAGATGATGCTGGAGGGGAAAAAGATGATGGAGAAGATGATAGAGGGGGAAAGAGATGATGGAGAAGATGATAGAGGGGGAAAGATGATGGAGAAGATGATAGAGCAGGAAAGATGATGCTGGAGGGGAAAGAGATGATGGGGAAGATGATAGAGGGGGAAAGAGATGATGGAGAAGATGATAGAGTAGGAAAGATGATGCTGGAGGGGAAAAAGATGATGGAGAAGATGATAGAGGGGGAAAGAGATGATGGAGAAGATGATGGAGGTGGGAAAGAAATGATGGAGAAGATTATAGAGGGGGAAAGAGATGATGGAGAAGATGCTGGAGGAGGAAGAGATGATGGAGAAGATGATGGAGAAGATGATTGAGGGGGAAAGAGATGAATGAGGGTTAAAGAGATGATGGAGAAGATGATGGAGGGGGAAAGAGATGATGGAGAAGATGATAGAGGGGGAAAGAGATGATGGGGAAAGAGGTGATGGAGAAGATGATAGAGGGGAAAGGAAAGAGGTGATGGAGAAGATGATAGAGGGGAAAGAGGTGATGGAGAAGATGATAGAGGGGGAAAGAGGTGATGGAGAAGATGATAGAGGGGAAAGAGATGATGGAGAAGATGATGGAGGTGGGAAAGAAATGATGGAGAAGATTATAGAGGGGGAAAGAGATGATGGAGAAGATGCTGGAGGAGGAAGAGATGATGGAGAAGATGATGGAGAAGATGATTGAGGGGGAAAGAGATGAATGAGGGTTAAAGAGATGATGGAGAAGATGATGGAGGGGGAAAGAGATGATGGAGAAGATGATAGAGTGGGAAAGAGATGATGGGGAAAGAGGTGATGGAGAAGATGATAGAGGGGAAAGAGGTGATGGAGAAGATGATAGAGGGGGAAAGAGGTGATGGAGAAGATGATAGAGGGGGAAAGAGATGATGGAGGGAGAAGATGATGGAGGAGATGATAGAGGGGAAAGAGATGATGGAGGAGATTATAGAGAAGATGATGGAGCGGAGGAGATTATAGAAAAGATGATAGAGGGAAAGAGATGATGGAGAAGATGATAGAGGTGGAAAGATGATGGAGAAGATGATAGAGCAGGAAAGATGATGCTGGAGGGGAAAGAGATGATGGAGAAGATGATAGAGGGGGAAAGAGATGATGGAGAAGATGATGGAGAAGATGATGGAGGTGGGAACGAGATGATGGAGAAGATGATGGAGAAGATGATGGAGGTGGGAACGAGATAATGGAGAAGATTATAGAGGGAGAAAGATGATGGGGGAAGAAGATGATGGAGAAAGATGATGATGGAGGAGATGATGGAGGAGGAGGAGATGATAGAGGGGAAAGAGATGATGGAGAAGATGCTGGAGGAGGAGATGATGGAGAATATGATGGAGAATATGATGGAGGGGGAAAGAGATGATGGAGAAGATGATGGAGGGGGAAAGAGATGATGGAGAAGATGATGGAGGGGGAAAGAGATGATGGAGAAGATGATAGAGCGAGATAGAGATGATGGAGAAGATGATGGAGAAGATGATGGAGGGGGAAAGAGATGATGGAGAAGATGATAGAGGAGGAAAGAGATGATGGAGGAGATTATAGAGAAGATGATGGAGGAGATGATGGAGAAGATAATGGAGCGGGAGGAGATTATAGAGAAGATGATAGAGGGGGAAAGAGGGGGAAAGAGATGATGGAGGGAGAAGATGATGGAGAAGATGATAGAGGGGGAAAGATGATGGAGAAGATTATCGAGGGGGAGAAAATGATGGAGGGGGAAAGAGATGATGGAGAAGATGATGGAGGGGAAAGAGATGATGGAGAAAATGATGGAGGGGGAAAGAGATGATGGAGGAGATGACGGAGGGGGAGGAGATGATGGAGGGGGAAAGAGATGATGGAGAAGATGATAGAGGGGAAAGAGATGATGGCGGAGATGATGGAGGGGGAGGAGATGATGGAGGGGGAAAGAGATGATGGAGAAGATGATGGAGGGGAAAGAGATGATGGAGGGGGAGTTGATGATGGAGGAGATGATGGAGAAGATGATAGAGGGGGGAAGAGATGATGGAGAAGATGATGGAGGAGGAGGAGATGATGGAAAAGATGATAGAGGGGGAAAGATGATGGAGAAAATGATAGAGGCGGAAAGAGATGATGGCAGAGATGATGAAGGGGGAGGAGATGATGGAGGGAGAAAGAGATGATGGAGAAGATGATGGAGGGGAAAGAGATGATGGAGAAAATGATGGAGGGGGAAAGAGATGATGGAGGAGAGAATGGAGAAGATGATGGAGAAGATGATGGAGGGGGAAAGAGATGATGGAGGGGGAAAGAGATGTTGGAGGGGGAGGAGATGATGGAGAAGGTGATAGAGGGGGGAAGATGATGGAGAAGATGATAGAGGGGAAAGATGATGGAGAAGATGATAGAGCAGGAAAGATAATGCTGGAGGGGGAAAGAGATGATGGAGAAGATGATGGAGGGGAAAGAGATGATGGAGGGGGAAGGAGATGATGGAGGAGATGATGGAGGGGGAGGAGATGATGGAGAAGATGATAGAGGGGGGAAGATGATGGAGGGGGAAAGATGATGGAGGAGATGATGGAGAAGATGATAGAGGGGGAAAGAGATGATGGCGGAGATGATGGAGGGGAGGAGATGATGGAGCGGGAAAGAGATGATGGAGAAGATGATGGAGAAGAAAGAGATGATGGAGAAAATGATGATGGGGAGAAAAGAGATGATGGAGAACATGATGGAGGGGAAAATAGATGATGTAGAAGATGATGGAGGGGGAAAGAGATGATGGAGGGGGAGGAGATGATGGAGAAGGTGATAGGGAGGGAAAAGAGATGATGGAGAAGATGATAGAGGGGGAAAGATGATGGAGAAGGTGATAGGGAGGGAAAAGAGATGATGGAGAAGATGATAGAGGGGGAAAGATGATGGAGAAGATGATAGAGGGGGAAAGATGATGGAGAAGATGATAGAGGGGGAAAGATGATGGAGAAGATGATAGAGCAGGAAAGATGATGCTGGAGGGGAAAGAGATGATGGAGAAGATGATAGAGGGGGAAAGAGATGATGGAGAAGATGATGGAGGAGGAGGAGATGATGGAGAAGATGATAGAGGGGGAAAGATGATGGAGAAGATGATAGAGGGGGAAAGTGATGATAGAGAAGATGATGGAGGGGGAAAAGATGATGGAGAAGATGATAGCGGCGGAAAAAGATTATGGAGAAGATGATAGAGGGGGAAACAGATGATGGAGAAGATGATAGAGGAGGAAAGAGATGATGGAGGAGATTAGAGAGAAGATGATGGAGCGGGAGGAGATTATAGAGAAGATGATAGAGCGAGAAAGAGATGATGGAGAAGATGATAGAGCGGGAAAGAGATGATGGAGGAGATGATGGAGAAGATGATAGAGGTGGAAAGAGATGATGGAGAAGATGATGGAGGGGGAGGAGATGATGGAGGAGATGATGAAAAACACATAAAAAAACACACCCAAAAAACTTCCAAAATGCACACAAAAACCGAATCTAAAAACGCATGCAAAAATGCATCAAATAAATGCAACACCATTAAAAACCAAATTGAAAACGCTCCCAAAAACCGCATCGAAAACCCACCCAAAAACTGCATCGAAAAATGCATCCAAGAACTGCATCGAAAAATGAACCCAAAAACCGCATCAAAACGCACCCAAAAACCGCATTGAAAATGCACCCAAAAATCCCAGCGAAAAACGCACCCAGAAACCGCATTGAAAATGCACCCAAAAACCGCATCGAAAGCCGCATCCAAAAAAGCACACAAAAACGCACCAAAAACCGCATCCAAAAACGTATCCAAGAACTGCATCGAAAAACAAACCCAAAAACCGCATCAAAAACGCAGCCTAAAACCGCATCGAAAAATGCACCCAAAAACCGCATCGAAAACGCACCCAAACACCGCATCGAAAACGAACCCCAAAACCGCATCGAAAAACGAATCCAAAAACCGTATCGAAAACGCACCCAAAAACCGCATTAAAAAAAACACACCCAAAAACCACATAGAAAACACACCCAAAAACACAAGGAAAGAGATGATGGAGGGGGGAAGAGATGATGGAGGAGATGATGGAAGAGATTATGGAGGAGATGATAGAGCGGGAAAGAGATGATGGAGAAGATGGTAGAGCGGGAAAAACAGATGATGGAGAAGATAATGGAGGAGTAAAGAGATGATGGAGAAGATGATTGAGGGGGAGGAGATGATGGAGCGGGAAAGAGATGATGGAGAAGATGATTGAGGTGGAAAGAGATGATGGAGAAGATGATAGAGGGGGAAAGAGATGATGGAGAAGATGATAGAGGGGGAAAGAGATGATGGAGGAGATTATAGAGAAGATGATGGAGCGGGAGGAGATTATAGAGAAGATGATAGAGGAGGAAAGAGATGATGGAGAAGATGATGGAGGGGAAAAGAGATGATGGAGAAAATGATGATGGGGAGGAAAGAGATGATGGAGAAGATGATGGAGGAGAAAGAGATGATGGAGAAGATGATAGAGGGGGAAAGAGATGATGGAGAAAATGATGATGGGGAGGAAAGAGATGATGGAGAAGATGATGGAGGAGAAAGAGATGATGGAGAAGATGATAGAGGGGGAAAGAGATGATGGAGAAGATGATAGAGGGGGAAAGAGGTGATGGAGAAGATGATAGAGGGGGAAAGAGATGATGGAGAAGATGATGGAGGTGGGAATGAGATGATGGAGAAGATGATGGGGGTGGGAACGATATGATGGAGAAGATTATAGAGGGGGAAAGAGATGATGGAGAAGATGCTGGAGGAGGAGGAGATGATGGAGAAGATGATGGAGAAGATGATGGAGGAGGAGGAGATGATGGAGAAGATGATAGAGCAGGAAAGAGATGATGGAGAAAATGATGGAGAAGATGATCGATGGGGAAAGAGGTGATGGAAAAGATGATAGAGGGGGAAAGAGATGATGGAGAAGATGATAGAGGGGGAAAGAGATGATGGAGGAGATTATAGAGAAGATGATGGAGCGGGAGGAGATTATAGAAGATGATAGAGGGGGAAAGATGATGGAGAAGATGATAGAGGAGGAAAGATATGATGGAGAAGATGATGGAGAAAGAGATGATGGAGGAAGAAGATGATGGAGAAAGATGATGATGGAGGAGATGATGGAGGAGGAGGAGATGATTGAGAAGATGATAGAGGGGGAAAGAGATGATGGAGAAGATGATGGAGGGGGAGGAGATGATGGAGGAGATGATGAAAAACACATCGAAAAACACACCCAAAAACACTTCCAAAATGCACACAAAATCTGAATCTAAAAACGCATCCAAAAATGCATCAAATAAATGCAACACCATTAAAAACCAAATCGAAAACGCTCCCAAAAACCGCATCGAAAACCCACCCAAAAACCGCTTCGAAAAATTAACCCAAAAACCGCATCAAAATGCACCCAAAAACCGCATTGAAAATGCACCCAAAAATCGCAGCTAAAAACACACCCAAAAACCGCATTGAAAAACGGACCCAAAAACGCACCCAAAAATCGCATGGAAAAACGCACCCAAAAACCGCATCGAAAAATGCACCCAAAAACCGCATCGAAGAACGTATCCAAGAACTGCATCGAAAAACAAACCCTAAAACCGCATCGAAAACGCACCCAAAAACCGCATCGAAAGCCGCATCCAAAAAAGCACACAAAAACGCACCCAAAAACCGCATCGAAAAACGCACCCAAAAACCGCATCGAAAAACGTATCCAAGAACTGCATCGAAAAACAAACAGACGTGAGTCACGTGAGCGGGAAGAGACAGCTGTGAGCAGCGTGCGGAAGCAGGGGGAAGAGTCAGCTGTGAGCAGCGTGCGGAGGGGCTTGCACAGCGGCAGCGGCCCAGTGCGGCCAGGAGAGAGCTGCCGGCTTACTGCCGGGCGGCAGCACAGCGGTGAACAGCGGTGAACAGCGGCAGCGGCCCAGTGCGGCCAGGAGAGAGCTGCCGGCTTACTGCCGGGCGGCAGCACAGCGGTGAACAGCGGCAGCGGCCCAGTGCGGCCAGGAGAGAGCTGCCGGCTTACTGCCGGGCGGCAGCACAGCGGTGAACAGCGGCAGCGGCCCAGTGCGGCCTACAAGGGAAGGAGCCACGGACACCCAGACCAGAACAGTGGGGCCAGGAGAGAGCTTCACGGCGGTGAGTAGCGGCCCAGCACGGCCAGAAGAGAGGAATATGGAAGAGGAGAAAACTCACATGGTAAGCTGCAGCATATGCTATATGTTTACAGATTTGCCTGACCATAAAGACAACTTCACCTGTATGAAATGCAAACTAGTGGCCCTTTTAGAAGATAAAGTGCAGAGGTTGGAAGAAAGAATAGAGACGTTGAGAGGCATCAAAGAAAGTGAGGTTTTTATTGATGAAGCAGAAGCAAGCCTCTTGAATATAGTAAGGGAAGAAAGTATGAGAGAGCCTACAGTGGTGGAGGCTGAAGCAAACCTCCTAAATATAGTAAGGGAAGAATACTTGAGGGAACCTACAGAGGCAGATAAATGGATACAGGTGACCAAGAGATGCAAAAGGATCACAAGGCCATCACCACTTACACAGCTAGGTAACCGATATGAAACTCTTATGCAGACTGATGAAAATGATAAGAATAATCTATCAGCAAAAGAAGAAACAAAAGTCACCCAGAGACAAGAGGGAGCAACAAGAAATAGCGTAGCGAGGAAAAAAAGAAGAGTAGTGGTTATGGGCGACTCACTGCTAAGAGGCATAGAGGCAGCAGTCTGCAGGCCAGATATAACGGCACGAGAAGTATGCTGCCTCCCAGGAGCAAAAGTTAGGGACGTGGCCGATAGGATTCCATGCCTCTTCAGCTCCAAGGATAACTACCCATTTTTGCTGATACATGTGGGTACAAACGACACGGCAAAAAATGATTTACCAACTATTCGTAAAGACTTTCAAAATCTAGGAAAGAAAGTGAAGGAACTGGATGCGCAGGTAGTATTTTCATCAATTCTCCCAGTTGATGGTTATGGTATCAGGAGATGGAATAAAATACTAGAGGTAAACAAGTGGCTTCGGCAGTGGTGTAGAGAGCAAGGTTTTGGATTTCTGGACCATGGAGTGAATTACCTCTATGATGGACTCCTTGCTAGAGATGGGATACATCTCACAAAGCCTGGGAAACACATATTTGCCAGAAGACTTGCCACACTTATCAGGAGGGCTTTAAACTAGAAGAGAAGGGGATGGGAAGTAAAAAGAAAGACAAGAACATGCAGCTAAAGGATATACTAAACAAGGTTACTAGATGTGGTAATGAGGACCTAAGACAGGATACTCAGAAGGAAATTAAGAAAAAGGAAGTACCAGAGCGCAATCTGAAATGTTTTTACACAAATGCGCAAAGCTTGGGAAATAAACAGGGAGAATTAGAACTGATAATACAGAAGGAAAAATATGATGTCATTGGTATTACAGAAACTTGGTGGAACGATAAGCATGATTGGAATATACAGATGGAAGGATACAACTTATTCAAAAAAAATAGAACTAATAAAAGAGGGGGAGGAGTTGCATTGTATGTTAAAAAAGATCACATTTCCACGGAAATCACAGTTTTACAAAATGATAACTTATTGGAAAATATTTGGGTAACAATTCAGGGGAAAAACAATGATAAGGACATCATAATAGGTGTTTATTATAGACCACCAGGACAGACAGAAGACAGGGATGAGATTTTTTCACAGCAAATGACCACGCTTTCGAAGAAATTTGAAATTGTTATCATGGGAGACTTTAATTACCCAGATATTCATTGGGAAACTCACACAGCTACGAGTAAAAGCTCTATCAAATTTTTATCCTCTCTAGCAGACAATTTCATTGCCCAGTTAGTAGAAGAAAACACAAGAGGAACATCCATTCTGGACCTAGTTTTAACTAATAAGGAGGACATGGTTAAGGAATTAAGGGTAGCAGGGACATTGGGATTCAGCGACCATGCTATACTCGAGTTTGGGGTTGTAAGAAGAAGAAGACCTGAGAAGACAAAGACTAGAAGACTCAATTTTAGTAGGGCAGATTTTAGGGGCCTAAAGGTAAGGGTTAGTAGAATTCCATGGCGAAAATTACTTAAGCACAAAAATGCACATGAGGGGTGGGAAATTTTCCGTAGGGAAATCATTAATGCACAGGAACTAACAATACCTAGAAGCAAGAAAAATGGGAATCACCTAAAAACTCCAGGATGGATGACCAAAAAATTACATAACCTACTAAAAAAGAAAAAGGAAACTTACAACAAGTGGAAGATGGGAGCTATATCTAAGGGAGAGTATACAGCAGTTTGCAGACTCTGCAAGATAAGCATTAAAAAAGCCAAGGCTGAATACGAATTGAAGCTTGCAAAAGAAGTTAAGAGTAATGTAAAAGGTTTTTGGGGATATGTTAAGAGCAAAAGAAAAGTGAAGGAAACCATTGGAGTCCTAAAGAACGAAAAGGGTGAAAAAGTTAACATGGTGGATCAGCAAGTGGAGTTACTAAATTCATATTTTGTATCCGTCTTCTCCCAAGAAATGGATGGAAATATCAACATTAATGGTGATAGTGATGAGGGGAATGAGGACTCCAAGCTGATTATAAGTGAAGGTTTGGTAAGAGAACATTTAGCTAAGATTAAGGAAACCAAGTCCCCAGGACCGGATGATTTACACCCTAGAGTTTTAAAAGAATTAGCAGAGGAAATAACAGAACCCCTTGCAATAATCTTTAATAAGTCATGGGAGACAGGAGTGGTCCCTCTAGATTGGAAAAGGGCAAATGTGGTCCCCATCTACAAAAAGGGGAATAGGGACGACCCAGGAAATTATAGGCCGGTAAGTCTGACCTCGATAGTAGGAAAAATCTTTGAACAAATCATTAAAGAACATTTAATTAGGTACCTGGATGGGAAGGCTTTAATTAATCAAAGCCAGCACGGCTTTATGCCTAATAAATCTTGCCAGACTAATCTTATTTCCTTCTATAATAAAGTCACTGAATGGTTGGACCAGGGGAATGCAGTGGACATAGTATATCTTGACTTTAGTAAGGCCTTTGATAAAGTATCACATAACATTCTTATTGAAAAAATGATCAAGTATGGCTTTGATAAAATATCAGTGAGGTGGGTTCACAATTGGCTTAATGATCGGGCACAACGAGTAATTCTAAATGGCTATACATCAAACTGGAAGAAAGTAAAAAGCGGGGTGCCGCAGGGCTCTGTCCTGGGCCCAGTACTTTTTAATATTTTTATAAATGATCTGGATGATGGGGCTAATGGGGAACTAATAAAATTTGCAGATGATACAAAGATAGGAGGAATGGCCAACACTAGAGAGGAGAGAGAGTGCATCCAAAAGGACTTAGACACACTGGAACAATGGGCTGAGGTGAACAAAATGGTATTCAACAGGGACAAATGCAAAGTTCTACATCTGGGTAACAGAAATGCAAGAAGCATATATAGTATGGGAGGAATAGTACTAAGTGAGAGTACAGGGGAAAAGGATCTGGGCATAATAATAGATCGCAAACTCAACATGAGTCAACAGTGCGGTGCGGTGGCTAAAAAGGCTAACCAAATTCTAGGATGTATCAAGACGAGCATTGTAGCTAGATCAAGAGAGGTAATTATTCCGCTGTACTCTGCCCTGGTCAGACCCCACCTGGAATACTGTGTACAGTTCTGGGCGCCCCAGTTTAAGAAAGACATCGATTCATTGGAGCAGGTCCAGAGAAGAGCAACCAAAATGGTGGAAGGTCTACAAACCATGTCCTACGAGGAGAGGCTAAAAGAATTGGGACTGCTTAGTTTGCAGAAGAAAAGGCTAAGGGGAGACTTAATAGCGGTATTTAAATATCTGAAAGGTTGTCACAGTGCAGAGGGATCTACCCTATTCTCATTAGCAGAAGGAAGCACGAGAAGTAATGGGATGAAACTAAGGGGAAGGAGATTCAGATTAGACATTAGGAAAAACTTTCTAACAGTAAGGGTAGTGAGAGAGTGGAATAGGCTGCCACGGGAGGTGGTGATTTCTTCATCAATTGAAATCTTCAAGCGGAAACTGGATAGGTATATAGCTGGGATGTTTTAGGAATTCCTGCTTTTGCAGGGGGTTGGACTCGATGGCCCTTGAGGTCCCTTCCAACTCAAACAAACAAACAAACAAACAAACCCAAAAACCGCATCGAAAACGCAGCCTAAAATCGCATCGAAAAATGCACCCAAAAACCGCATCGAAAACGAACCCAAAAACCGCATCGAAAACGCACCCAAAAACCGCATCGAAAACGAACCCAAAAACCTCATCGAAAACGCACCCAAAAACCGCATCAAAAAACGAATCCAAAAACCGCATTGAAAAACACATCGAAAAACGCTCCCAAAAACCGCATTGAAAAACACATCGAAAAACGCACCCAAAAACACAAGGAAAGAGATGATGGAGGGGGGAAGAGATGATGGAGAAGATGATAGAGGGGGAAAGGGATTATGGAGAAGATGATAGAGCGGGAAAGAGATGATGGAAGAGATGATGGAGAAGATGATAGAGGGGGAAAAAGGTCATGGAGAAGATGATAGAGGGGAAAGAGATGATGGAGAAGATGATGGAGTAGATTATAGAGAAGATGATGGAGCGGGAGGAGATTATAGAGAAGATGATAGAGGGGGAAAGAGATGATGGAGAAAATGATAGAGGGGGAAAGAGATGATGGCGGAGATGATGGAGGGGGAGGAGATGATGGAGAAGATGATAGAGGGGGAAAGAGATGATGGAGAAAATGATGATGGGGAGAAAAGAGATGATGGAGAACATGATGGAGTGGAAAAGAGATGATGGAGAAGATGATGGAGGGGGAAAGATGATGGAGAAGATGATAGAGGGGGAAAGAGATGATGGAGGAGATTATAGAGAAGATGATGGAGCGGGAGGAGATTATAGAGAAGATGATAGAGGAGGAAAGAGATGATGGAGAAGATGATGGAGGGGGAAAAGATGATGGAGAAGATGATGGAGGAGGAGGAGATGATGGAGAAGATGATAGAGGGGAAAAGAGATGATGGAGAAGATGATAGAGAGGGAAAGAGATGATGGAGAAGATGGTAGAGGGGGAAAGAGATGACGAAGAAGATGATGGAGGGGGAAAAGAGATGATGGAGAAGATGATAGAGCAGGAAAGATGATGGAGGGGGAAAGAGATGATGGAGAAGATTATAGAGGGGGAAAGAGATGATGGTGGAAGAAGATGATGGAGAAGATGATAGAGGTGGAAAGATATGATGGAGAAGATGATAGAGGGGGAAAGAGATGATGGAGAAGATGATAGAGGGGGAAAGAGATGATGGAGAAGATGATGGAGAGGGAGGAGATGATAGAGGAGATGATGAAAAACACATCAAAAAACACACCCAAAAAACTTCAAAAATGCACACAAAAACCGAATCTAAAAACGCATCCAAAAATGCATCAAATAAATGCAACACCATTAAAAACCAAATCGAAAACGCTCCCAAAAACCGCATCGAAAACCCACCCAAAAACCGCATCGAAAAACGCATCCAAGAACTGCATCGAAAAATGAACTTAAAAACCGCATCAAAACGCACCCAAAAACCGCATTGAAAATGCACCCAAAAATCGCAGCGAAAAATGCACCCAAAAACCGCATTGAAAAACGGACCCAAAACGCACCCAAAAACCGCATCGAAAACGCACCCAAAAACCGCATCGAAAACGAACCCAAAAACCGCATCGAAAACGCACCCAAAAACCGCATAAAAAAACACACCCAAAAACCACATCGAAAACGCACCCAAAAACAGAAGGAAAGAGATGATGGAAGGGGGAAGAGATGATGGAGAAGGTGATAGGGGGGAAAAGAGATGATGGAGAAGATGATGGAGGAGGAGGCGATGATGGAGGAGGAGGTGATGATGGAGGGGGTGGAGATGATGGAGGGGGTGGAGATGATGGAGAAGATTATAGAGAAGATGATAGAGGGAGAAAGAGATGATGGAGGGAGAAGATGATGGAGAAGATGATAGAGGAGGAACGAGATGATGGAGGAGATGATGGAGAAGATGATCGAGGGGGAAAGAGATGATGGAGGAGATTATAGAGAAGGTGATGGAGCGGGAGGAGATTATAGAGAAGATGATAGAGGGAGAAAGAGATAATGGAGAAGATGATAGAGGTGGAAAGATGATGGAGAAGATGATAGAGCAGGAAAGATGATGCTGGAGGGGAAAGAGATGATGGAGAAGATGATGGGAGGGGGAAAGAGATGATGGAGAAGATGATAGAGGGGGAAAGAGATGATGGAGAAGATGATAGAGTAGGAAAGATGATACTGGAGGGGAAAAAGATGATGGAGAAGATGATAGAGGGGGAAAGAGATGATGGAGAAGATGATGGAGGTGGGAAAGAAATGATGGAGAAGATTATAGAGGGGGAAAGAGATGATGGAGAAGATGCTGGAGGAGGAAGAGATGATGGAGAAGATGATGGAGAAGATGATCGAGGGGGGAAAGAGATGAATGAGGGTTAAAGAGATGATGGAGAAGATGATGGAGGGTTAAAGAGATGATGGAGAAGATGATGGAGGGGGAAAGAGATGATGGAGAAGATGATAGAGGGGGAAAGAGATGATGGAGAAGATGATAGAGGGGGAAAGAGATGATGGAGAAGATGATAGAGGGGAGAAGAGATGATGGAGGGAGAAGATGATGGAGGAGATGATAGAGGGGGAAAGAGATGATGGAGAAGATGATGGAGGAGATTATAGGAAAAGATGATAGAGGGGGAAAGAGATGATGGAGAAGATGATGGAGGGGAAAGAGATGATAGATGGGGAAAGAGATGATGGAGAAGATGATAGAGCGGGAAAGAGATGATGGAGAAAATGATGGATGGGGAAAGAGGTGATGGAGAAGATGATAGAGGGGGAAAGAGGTGATGGGAAAGAGATGATGGAGGAGATGATAGAGGGGGAAGATGATGGAGAAGATGATGGAGGAGGAAAAGAGATGATGGAGAAGATGATAGAGCAGGAAAGATGATGCTGGAGGGGAAAGAGATGATGGAGAAGATGATAGAGGGGGAAAGAGATGATGGAGAAGATGATAGAGGGGGAAAGATGATGGAGAAGATGATAGAGCAGGAAAGATGATGCTGGAGGGGAAAGAGATGATGGGGAAGATGATAGAGGGGAAAGAGATGATGGAGAAGATGATACAGTAGGAAAGATGATGCTGGAGGGGAAAAAGATGATGAGAAGATGATAGAAGAGGAGAGAAGAGAGGGGGAGAGATGATGGAGAAGATGATAGAGGGGAAAGATGATGGAGAAGATGATAGAGCAGGAAAGATGATGCTGGAGGGGAAAGAGATGATGGGGAAGATGATAGAGGGGAAAGAGATGATGGAGAAGATGATAGAGTAGGAAAGATGATGCTGGAGGGGAAAAAGATGATGGAGAAGATGATAGAGGGGGAAAGAGATGATGGAGAAGATGATGGAGGTGGGAAAGAAATGATGGAGAAGATTATAGAGGGGGAAAGAGATGATGGAGAAGATGCTGGAGGAGGAAGAGATGATGGAGAAGATGATGGAGAAGATGATTGAGGGGGAAAGAGATGAATGAGGGTTAAAGAGATGATGGAGAAGATGATGGAGGGGGAAAGAGATGATGGAGAAGATGATAGAGGGGAAAGAGATGATGGGGAAAGAGGTGATGGAGAAGATGATAGAGGGGGAAAGAGGTGATGGAGAAGATGATAGAGGGGAAAGAGGTGATGGAGAAGATGATAGAGGGGAAAGAGGTGATGGAGAAGATGATAGAGGGGGAAAGAGATGATGGAGAAGATGATGGAGGTGGGAAAGAAATGATGGAGAAGATTATAGAGGGGGAAAGAGATGATGGAGAAGATGCTGGAGGAGGAAGAGATGATGGAGAAGATGATGGAGAAGATGAGAGAGAGGAGAAGATGATGAGGGTTAAAGAGATGATGGAGAAGATGATGAGGGGGAAAGAGATGATGGAGAAGATGATGGGGGGAAAGAGATGATGGAGAAGATGATGAGGGGGAAAGAAAAGATGATGGGGAAAGAGGTGATGGAGAAGATGATAGAGGGGGAAAGAGGTGATGGAGAAGATGATAGAGGGGGAAGAGGTGATGGAGAAGATGATAGAGGGGGAAAGAGATGATGGAGGGAGAGATGATGGAGGAGATGATGAGGGGAAAGAGAGATGGAGGAGATGATGGAGAAGATGATGGAGGGGGAGGAGATGATGGAGAAGATGATAGAGGGGAAAGAGATGATGGAGAAGATGATAGAGGTGGAAAGATGATGGAGAAGATGATAGAGCAGGAAAGATGATGCTGGAGGGGAAAGAGATGATGGAGAAGATGATAGAGGGGGAAGAGATGATGGAGAAGATGATGGAGAAGATGATGGAGGTGGGAACGAGATGATGGAGAAGATGATGGAGAAGATGATGGAGGTGGGAACGAGATAATGGAGAAGATTATAGAGGGAGAAAGATGATGGGGAAGAAGATGATGGAGAAAGATGATGATGGAGGAGATGATGGAGGAGGAGGAGATGATAGAGGGGAAAGAGATGATGGAGAAGATGCTGGAGGAGGAGATGATGGAGAATATGATGGAGAATATGATGGAGGGGAAAGAGATGATGGAGAAGATGATGAAGGGGGAAAGAGATGATGGAGAAGATGATGGAGGGGGAAAGAGATGATGGAGAAGATGATAGAGCGAGATAGAGATGATGGAGAAGATGATGGAGAAGATGATGGAGGGGGAAAGAGATGATGGAGAAGATGATAGAGGGGGAAAGAGATGATGGAGGAGATTATAGAGAAGATGATGGAGGAGATGATGGAGAAGATAATGGAGCGGGAGGAGATTATAGAGAAGATGATAGAGGGGGAAAGAGGGGGAAAGAGATGATGGAGGGAGAAGATGATGGAGAAGATGATAGAGGGGGAAAGATGATGGAGAAGATTATCGAGGGGGAGAAAATGATGGAGGGGGAAAGAGATGATGGAGAAGATGATGGAGGGGAAAGAGATGATGGAGAAATGATGGAAAGATGATGGAGGGGGAAAGAGATGATGGAGGAGATGACGGAGGGGGAGAGAGGAGAGATGATGGAGGGGGAAAGAGATGATGGAGAAGATGATAGAGGGGAAAGAGATGATGGAGGAGATGATGGAGGGGGGAGGAGATGATGGAGGGGGAAAGAGATGATGGAGAAGATGATGGAGGGGAAAGAGATGATGGAGGGGGAGTTGATGATGGAGGAGATGATGGAGAAGATGATAGAGGGGGAAGAGATGATGGAGAAGATGATGGAGGAGGAGGAGATGATGGAAAAGATGATAGAGGGGGAAAGATGATGGAGAAAATGATAGAGGGGAAAGAGATGATGGCAGAGATGATGAAGGGGAGGAGGAGATGATGGAGGGAGAAAGAGATGATGGAGAAGATGATGGAGGGGAAAGAGATGATGGAGAAAATGATGGAGGGGGAAAGAGATGATGGAGGAGAGAATGGAGAAGATGATGGAGAAGAGATGGTGGGGGAAAGAGATGATGGAGGGGGAAAGAGATGTGGAGGGGAGGAGATGATGGAGAAGGTGATAGAGGGGGGAAGATGATGGAGAAGATGATAGAGGGGAAAGATGATGGAGAAGATGATAGAGCAGGAAAGATAGGGGGATGATGGAGGGGGAAAGAGATGATGGAGAAGATGATGGAGGGGAAAGAGATGATGGAGGGGAGGGAGATGATGGAGGAGATGATGGAGGGGGAGGAGATGATGGAGAAGATGATAGAGGGGGAAGATGATGGAGGGGGAAGATGATGGAGGAGATGATGGAGAAGATGATAGAGGGGGAAAGAGATGATGGCGGAGATGATGGAGGGGAGGAGATGATGGAGGGGGAAAGAGATGATGGAGAAGATGATGGAGAAGAAAGAGATGATGGAGAAAGGGGGGAAGATGATGATGGGGAGAAAAGAGATGATGGAGAACATGATGGAGGGGAAAAAGATGATGGAGAAGATGATGGAGGGGAAAGAGATGATGGAGGGGGGGGGAGATGATGGAGAAGGTGATAGGGAGGGAAAGAGATGATGGAGAAGATGATAGAGGGGGAAAGATGATGGAGAAGGTGATAGGGAGGGAAAGAGATGATGGAGAAGATGATAGAGGGGGAAAGATGATGGAGAAGATGATAGAGGGGGAAAGATGATGGAGAAGATGATAGAGGGGGAAAGATGATGGAGAAGATGATAGAGCAGGAAAGATGATGCTGGAGGGGAAAGAGATGATGGAGAAGATGATAGAGGGGGAAAGAGATGATGGAGAAGATGATGGAGGAGGAGGAGATGATGGAGAAGATGATAGAGGGGGAAAGATGATGGAGAAGATGATAGAGGGGGAAAGTGATGATAGAGAAGATGATGGAGGGGGAAAAGATGATGGAGAAGATGATAGCGGCGGAAAAAGATTATGGAGAAGATGATAGAGGGGGAAACAGATGATGGAGAAGATGATAGAGGAGGAAAGAGATGATGGAGGAGAATAGAGAGAAGATGATGGAGCGGGAGGAGATTATAGAGAAGATGATAGAGCGAGAAAGAGATGATGGAGAAGATGATAGAGCGGGAAAGAGATGATGGAGGAGATGATGGAGAAGATGATAGAGGTGGAAAGAGATGATGGAGAAGATGATGGAGGAGTGATGGAGGGGAGGAGATGATGGAGGAGATGATGAAAAACACATAAAAAAACACACCCAAAAAAACTTCCAAAATGCACACAAAAACCGAATCTAAAAACGCATGCAAAAATGCATCAAATAAATGCAACACCATTAAAAACCAAATTGAAAACGCTCCCAAAAACCGCATCGAAAACCCACCCAAAAACTGCATCGAAAAATGCATCCAAGAACTGCATCGAAAAATGAACCCAAAAACCGCATCAAAACGCACCCAAAAACCGCATTGAAAATGCACCCAAAAATCCCAGCGAAAAACGCACCCAGAAACCGCATTGAAAATGCACCCAAAAACCGCATCGAAAGCCGCATCCAAAAAAGCACACAAAAACGCACCAAAAACCGCATCCAAAAACGTATCCAAGAACTGCATCGAAAAACAAACCCAAAAACCGCATCAAAAACGCAGCCTAAAACCGCATCGAAAAATGCACCCAAAAACCGCATCGAAAACGCACCCAAACACCGCATCGAAAACGAACCCCAAAACCGCATCGAAAAACGAATCCAAAAACCGTATCGAAAACGCACCCAAAAACCGCATTAAAAAAAACACACCCAAAAACCACATAGAAAACACACCCAAAAACACAAGGAAAGAGATGATGGAGGGGGGAAGAGATGATGGAGGAGATGATGGAAGAGATTATGGAGGAGATGATAGAGCGGGAAAGAGATGATGGAGAAGATGGTAGAGCGGGAAAAACAGATGATGGAGAAGATAATGGAGGAGTAAAGAGATGATGGAGAAGATGATTGAGGGGGAGGAGATGATGGAGCGGGAAAGAGATGATGGAGAAGATGATTGAGGTGGAAAGAGATGATGGAGAAGATGATAGAGGGGGAAAGAGATGATGGAGAAGATGATAGAGGGGGAAAGAGATGATGGAGGAGATTATAGAGAAGATGATGGAGCGGGAGGAGATTATAGAGAAGATGATAGAGGAGGAAAGAGATGATGGAGAAGATGATGGAGGGGAAAAGAGATGATGGAGAAAATGATGATGGGGAGGAAAGAGATGATGGAGAAGATGATGGAGGAGAAAGAGATGATGGAGAAGATGATAGAGGGGGAAAGAGATGATGGAGAAAATGATGATGGGGAGGAAAGAGATGATGGAGAAGATGATGGAGGAGAAAGAGATGATGGAGAAGATGATAGAGGGGGAAAGAGATGATGGAGAAGATGATAGAGGGGGAAAGAGGTGATGGAGAAGATGATAGAGGGGGAAAGAGATGATGGAGAAGATGATGGAGGTGGGAATGAGATGATGGAGAAGATGATGGGGGTGGGAACGATATGATGGAGAAGATTATAGAGGGGGAAAGAGATGATGGAGAAGATGCTGGAGGAGGAGGAGATGATGGAGAAGATGATGGAGAAGATGATGGAGGAGGAGGAGATGATGGAGAAGATGATAGAGCAGGAAAGAGATGATGGAGAAAATGATGGAGAAGATGATCGATGGGGAAAGAGGTGATGGAAAAGATGATAGAGGGGGAAAGAGATGATGGAGAAGATGATAGAGGGGGAAAGAGATGATGGAGGAGATTATAGAGAAGATGATGGAGCGGGAGGAGATTATAGAAAAGATGATAGAGGGGGAAAGATGATGGAGAAGATGATAGAGGAGGAAAGATATGATGGAGAAGATGATGGAGAAAGAGATGATGGAGGAAGAAGATGATGGAGAAAGATGATGATGGAGGAGATGATGGAGGAGGAGGAGATGATTGAGAAGATGATAGAGGGGGAAAGAGATGATGGAGAAGATGATGGAGGAGGGGAGGAGATGATGGAGGAGATGATGAAAAACACATCGAAAAACACACCCAAAAACACTTCCAAAATGCACACAAAATCTGAATCTAAAAACGCATCCAAAAATGCATCAAATAAATGCAACACCATTAAAAACCAAATCGAAAACGCTCCCAAAAACCGCATCGAAAACCCACCCAAAAACCGCTTCGAAAAATTAACCCAAAAACCGCATCAAAATGCACCCAAAAACCGCATTGAAAATGCACCCAAAAATCGCAGCTAAAAACACACCCAAAAACCGCATTGAAAAACGGACCCAAAAACGCACCCAAAAATCGCATGGAAAAACGCACCCAAAAACCGCATCGAAAAATGCACCCAAAAACCGCATCGAAGAACGTATCCAAGAACTGCATCGAAAAACAAACCCTAAAACCGCATCGAAAACGCACCCAAAAACCGCATCGAAAGCCGCATCCAAAAAAGCACACAAAAACGCACCCAAAAACCGCATCGAAAAACGCACCCAAAAACCGCATCGAAAAACGTATCCAAGAACTGCATCGAAAAACAAAAAACCGCAATCGAAAACAAACCCAAAAACCGCATCAAAAAACGAATCCAAAAACCGCATTGAAAAACACATCGAAAAACGCACCCAAAAACACAAGGAAAGAGATGATGGAGGGGGGAAGAGATGATTGAGAAGGTGATGGGGGGAAAGAGATGATGGAGAAGATGATGGAGGAGGAGGCGACGATGGAGAAGATGATAGAGGGGGGAAAGGGATGATAGAGAAGATGATAGAGGGGGAAAGGGATGATGGAGAAGATGATAGAGCGGGGAAAGAGATGATGGAGAAGATGATAGAGGGAGAAAAAGGTCATGGAGAAGATGATAGAGGGGAAAGAGATGATGGAGAAGATGATAGAGGGGGAAAGATGATGAAGAAGATGATAGAGGGGGAAAGAGATGATGGAGGAGATGATGGAGAAGATGATGGAGGGGGAAAGAGATGATGGAGAAGATGAACGAGGGGGAAAGAGATGATGGAGAAGATGATGGAGGTGGGAACGAGATGATGGAGAAGATGCTGGAGGAGGAGATGATGGAGAAGATGATGGAGGGGGAAAGAGATGATGGAGAAGATGACAGAGGGGGAAAGAGATGATGGAGAAGATGAGAGGGGGAAGAGATCATGGAGGAGATTATAGAGAAGATGATGGAGGATATGATGGAGAAGATGATAGAGGGGGAAAGAGATGATGGAGAAGATGATAGAGCAGGAAAGATGATGATGGAGGGGGAAAGATGATGGAGAAGATTATAGAGGGGGAGGAAATGAAGGAGAGGGAAAGAGATGATGGAGAGGGAGGAGATGATGGAGGAGATGATGGAGGAGATGATGGAGAAGATGATAGAGGTGGGAACGAGATGATGGAGAAGATGATGGAGGTGGGAACGAGATGATGGAGAAGATTATAGAGGGGAAAGAGATGATGGAGAAGATGCTGGAGGAGGAGGAGATGATGGAGAAGATGATCGATGGGGAAAGAGGTGATGGAAAAGATGATAGAAGGGGAAAGAGGTGATGGAAAAGATGATAGAAGGGGAAAGAGGTGATGGAGAAGATGATAGAGGGGGAAAGATATGATGGAGAAGATGATAGAGGGGGAAAGAGATGATGGAGAAGATGATAGAGGGGGAAAGAGATGATGGAGAAGATGATGGAGGAGGAGGAGATGATGGAGAAGATGATAGAGGCGAAAAGAGATGATGGAGAACATGATGGAGGGGAAAAGAGATGATGGAGAAGATGATGGAGGGGAAAAGAGATGATGGAGAAGATGATGGAGGGGGAAAGATGATGGAGGGGGAGGAGATGATGGAGAAGATGATAGAGGGGGAAAGATGATGGAGAAGATGATAGAGGGGGGAAAGATGATGGAGAAGATGATAGAGGGGGAAAAGATGATGGAGAAGATGATAGAGGGGGAAAGATGATGGAGAAAATGATGATGGGGAGGAAAGAGATGATGGAGAAGATGATGGAGGAGAAAGAGATGATGGAGAAGATGATAGAGGGGGAAAGAGATGATGGAGAAGATGATAGAGGGGGAAAGAGATGATGGAGAAGATGATAGAGGGGGAAAGAGATGATGGAAGAGATGATGGAGAAGATGATGGAGGGGAAAGAGATGATGGAGAAGATGCTGGAGGAGGAGATGATGGAGAAGATGATGGAGGGGGAAAGAGATGATGGAGATGATGATAGAGCGGGAAAGAGATGATGGAGAAAATGATGGAGAAGATGATCGATGGGGAAAGAGGTGATGGAAAAGATGATAGAAGGGGAAAGAGGCGATGGAGAAGATGATAGAGGGGGAAAGAGATGATGGAGAAGATGATAGAGAGGGAAAGAGATGATGGAGAAGATGATAGAGGGGGAAAGAGATGATGGAGAAGATGATGGAGGAGGAGGAGATGATGGAGAAGATGATAGAGGAGAAAAGAGATGATGGAGGACATGATGGAGGGGTAAAGAGATGATGGAGAAGATGATGGAGGGAAAAAGAGATGATGGAGAAGATGATGGAGGGGGAAAGAGATGATGGAGGGGGAGGAGATGATGGAGAAGATGATAGAGGGAGAAAGATGATGGAGAAGATGATAGAGGGGGAAAGAGATGATGGAGAAGATAATAGAGGGGGAAAGATATGATGGAGAAGATGATGGAGGTGGGGACGAGATGATGGAGAAGGTGATGGAGGTGGGAACGAGATGATGGAGAAGATTATAGAGGGGGAAAGAGATGATGGAGAAGATGATGGAGGAGATTATAGAGAAGATGATGGAGCGGGAGGAGATTATAGAGAAGATGATAGAGGAGGAAATATGATAAAGAAGATGATGGAGAAGATGATAGAGGGGGAAAGAGATGATGGAGAAAATGATAGAGGGGAAAAGAGATGATGGCGGAGATGATGGAGGGGGCGGAGATGATGGAGGAGATGATGGAGAAGATGATGGAAGGGGGAAAGAGATGATGGAGAAAATGATGATGGGGAGAAAAGAGATGATGGAGAACATGATGGAGGGGAAAAGAGATGATGGAGAAGATGATGGAGGGGGAGGAGATGATGGAGGAGATGGAGAAGATGATGGAGGAGGAGGAGATGATAGAGAAGATGATGGAGGAGGAGGAGATGATGGAGAAGATGATGGAGGAGGAGGAGATGATGGAGAAGATGGTAGAGGGGGAAAGATGATGGAGAAAATGATTATGGGGAGGAAAGAGATGATGGAGAAGATGCTGGAGGAGGAGGAGATGATGGAGAAGATGATAGAGGCTAAAAGAGATGATGGAGAACATGATGGAGGGGAAAAGAGATGATGGAGAAGATGATGGAGGGGAAAAGAGATGATGGAGAAGATGATGGAGGGGGAAAGAGATGATGGAGGGGGAGGAGATGATGGAGAAGATGATAGAGGGGGAAAGATGATGGAGAAGATGATAGAGGGGGGAAAGATGATGGAGAAGATGATAGAGGGGGGAAAGATGATGGAGAAGATGATAGAGGGGGAAAGATGATGGAGAAAATGATGATGGGGAGGAAAGAGATGATGGAGAAGATGATGGAGGAGAAAGAGATGATGGAGAAGATGATAGAAGGGGAAAGAGATGATGGAGAAGATGATAGAGGGGGAAAGAGATGATGGAGAAGATGATAGAGGGGGAAAGAGATGATGGAAGAGATGATGGAGAAGATGATGGAGGGGAAAGAGATGATGGAGAAGATGCTGGAGGAGGAGATGATGGAGAAGATGATAGAGCGGGAAAGAGATGATGGAGAAAATGATGGAGAAGATGATCGATGGGGAAAGAGGTGATGGAAAAGATGATAGAAGGGGAAAGAGGCGATGGAGAAGATGATAGAGGGGGAAAGAGATGATGGAGAAGATGATAGAGGGGGAAAGAGATGATGGAGAAGATGATGGAGGAGGAGGAGATGATGGAGAAGATGATAGAGGAGAAAAGAGATGATGGAGGACATGATGGAGGGGTAAAGAGATGATGGAGAAGATGATGGAGGGAAAAAGAGATGATGGAGAAGATGATGGAGGGGGAAAGAGATGATGGAGGGGGAGGAGATGATGGAGAAGATGATAGAGGGAGAAAGATGATGGAGAAGATGATAGAGGGGGGAAAGATGATGGAGAAGATGATAGAGGGGGAAAGATGATGGAGAAGATGATAGAGGGGGAAAGAGATGATGGAGAAGATAATAGAGGGGGAAAGATATGATGGAGAAGATGATGGAGGTGGGAACGAGATGATGGAGAAGGTGATGGAGGTGGGAACGAGATGATGGAGAAGATTATAGAGGGGGAAAGAGATGATGGAGAAGATGATGGAGGAGATTATAGAGAAGATGATGGAGCGGGAGGAGATTATAGAGAAGATGATAGAGGAGGAAAGATGATAAAGAAGATGATGGAGAAGATGATAGAGGGGGAAAGAGATGATGGAGAAAATGATAGAGGGGAAAAGAGATGATGGCGGAGATGATGGAGGGGGCGGAGATGATGGAGGAGATGATGGAGAAGATGATGGAAGGGGGAAAGAGATGGTGGAGAAAATGATGATGGGGAGAAAAGAGATGATGGAGAACATGATGGAGGGGAAAAGAGATGATGGAGAAGATGATGGAGGGGGAGGAGATGATGGAGGAGATGGAGAAGATGATAGAGGGGGAAAGAGATGATGGAGAAGATGATGGAGGAGGAGGAGATGATGGAGAAGATGATGGAGGAGGAGGAGATGATGGAGAAGATGATGGAGGAGGAGGAGATGATGGAGAAGATGGTAGAGGGGGAAAGAGATGATGGAGAAAATGATTATGGGGAGGAAAGAGATGATGGAGAAGATGATGGAGGAGAAAGATGATGGAGAAGATGATAGAGGGGGAAAGAGATGATGGAGAAGATGATAGAGGGGGAAAGAGATGATGGAGAAAATGATAATGGGGAGAAAAGAGATGATGGAGAACATGATGAAGGGGAAAAGAGATGATGGAGAAGATGATGGAGGGGGAGGAGATGATGGAGGAGATGGAGGAGATGATGGAGAAGATGATAGAGGGGGAAAGAGATGATGGAGAAGATGATAGAGGGGGAAAGAGATGATGGAGAAGATGATAGAGGGGGAAAGAGATGATGGAGAAGATGATAGAGGGGGAAAGAGATGATGGAGAAGATGATAGAGGGGGAAAGAGATGATGGAGAAGATGATAGAGGGGGAAAGAGATGATGGAGAAGATGATGGAGGTGGGAACGAGATGATGGAGAAGATTATAGAGGGGGAAAGAGATGATGGAGAAGATGCTGGAGGAGGAGGAGATGATGGAGAAGATGATAGAAGGGGAAAGAGGTGATGGAGAAGATGATAGAGGGGGAAAAAGATGATGGAGAAGATGATGGAGGAGGAGGAGATGATGGAGAAGATGATAGAGGGGGAAAGAGATGGAGAAAATGATAGAGCGGGAAAGAGATGATGGAGAAAATGATGGAGAAGATGATCAATGGGGAAAGTTGTGATGGAGAAGATGATAGAAGGGGAAAGAGATGATGGAGAAGATGATAGAGGGGGAAGAGATGATGGAGGAGATTATAGAGAAGATGATGGAGCGGGAGGAGATTATAGAAAAGATGATAGAGGGGGAAAGATGATGGAGAAGATGATAGAGGAGGAAATAGATGATGGAGAAGATGATAGAGGGGGAAAGAGATGATGGAGAAGATGATAGAGGGGGAAAGAGATGATGGAGAAGATGATAGAGGGGGAAAGAGATGATGGAGAAAATGATGATGGGGAGAAAAGAGATGATGGAGAACATGATGGAGGGGAAAAGAAATGATGGAGAAGATGATGGAGGGGGAGGAGATGATGGAGGAGATGGAGGAGATAATGGAGAAGATGATAGAGGGGGAAAGAGATGATGGAGAAGATGATGGAGGAGGAGATGATGGAGAAGATGATGGAGGAGGAGGAGATGATGGAGAAGATGATAGAGGGGGAAAGAGATGATGGAGAAAATGATGATGGGAAGGAAAGAGATGATGGAGAAGATGATGGAGGAGAAAGAGATGATGGAGAAGATGATAGAGGGGGAAAGAGATGATGGAGAAGATGATAGAGGGGGGAAAGAGATGATGGAGAAGATGATAGAGGGGGAAAGAGATGATGGAGAAGATGATAGAGGGGGAAAGAGATGATGGAGAAGATGATAGAGGGGGAAAGATATGATGGAGAAGATGATAGAGGGAGAAAGAGATGATGGAGGAAGAAGATGATGGAGGAGATGATGGAGGAGGAGGAGATGATTGAGAAGATGATAGAGGGGGGAAAGAGATGATGGAGAAGATGATGGAGGGGGAGGAGATGATGAAAAACACATCGAAAAAGACACCCAAAAACACTTCCAAAATGCACACAAAATCCGAATTTAAAAACGTATCCTAAAATGCATCAAATAAATGCAACACCATTAAAAACCAAATCGAAAACGCTCCCAAAAACCGCATCGAAAACGCTCCCAAAAGCCGCATTGAAAATGCACCCAAAAATCGCAGCGAAAAACGCACCCAAAAACCACATTAAAAAACGCACCCAAAAACGCACCCCAAAACCGCATGGAAAAACGCACCCAAAAACCGCATCGAAAAACGTATCTAAGAACTGCATCAAAAAACAAACCCTAAAACCGCATCGAAAGCCGCATCCAAAAAAGCACACAAAAACGCACCCAAAAACCGCATCGAAAAAACGCACCCAAAAACCGCATCGAAAAACGTATCCAAGAACTGCATCGAAAAACAAACCCAAAAACCGCATCGAAAACGCAGCCTAAAACCGCATCGAAAAATGCACCCAAAAACCGCATCGAAAACGAACTCAAAAACCGCATCGAAAACTAACCCAAAAACCGCATAAAAAAAACACACCCAAAAACCACATCGAAAACGCACCCAAAAACCGCATTGAAAAACACATCGAAAAACGCACCCAAAAACACAAGGAAAGAGATGATGGAGGGGGGAAGAGATGATGGAGAAGGTGATGGGGGGGGAAAGAGATGATGGAGAAGATGATGGAGGAGGAGGGATGATGGAGAAGATGATAGAGGGGGAAAGGGATGATAGAGAAGATGATAGAGGGGAAAGAGATGATGGAGAAGATGATGGAGGAGATTATAGAGAAGATGATGGAGCGGGAGGAGATTACAGAGAAGATGATAGAGGGGGAAAGAGATGATGGAGAAAATGATAGAGGGGGAAAGAGATGATGGCGGTGATGATGGAGGGGGAGGAGATGATGGAGAAGATGATAGAGGGGGAAAGAGATGATGGAGGGGGAAAGAGATGATGGAGGAGATGATGGAGAAGATGATGGAGAAGATGATGGAGGGGGAAAGAGATGATGGAGAAAATGATGATGGGGAGAAAAGAGATGATGGAGAACATGATGGAGGGGAAAAGAGATGATGGAGAAGATGATGGAGGGGGAGGAGATGATGGAGGAGATGGAGGAGATGATGGAGAAGATGATAGAGGGGGAAAGAGATGATGGAGAAAATGATGATGGGGAGGAAAGAGATGATGGAGAAGATGATGGAGGAGAAAGATGATGGAGAAGATGATAGAGGGGGAAAGAGATGATGGAGAAGATGATAGAGGGGGGGAAAGAGATGATGGAGAAGATGATAGAGGGGGAAAGAGATGATGGAGAAGATGATAGAGGGGAAAAGAGATGATGGAGAAGATGATGGAGGTGGGAACAAGATGATGGAGAAGATGATGGAGGTAGGAACGAGATGATGGAGAAGATTATAGAGGGGGAAAGAGATGATGGAGAAGATGATGGAGGGGGAAAGAGATGATGGAGAAGATGATAGAGCGGGAAAGAGATGATGGAGAAAATGATAGAGGGGGAAAGAGATGATGGAGGAGATGATGGAGGAGGAGGAGATGATTGAGAAGGTGATAGAGGGGGAGGAGATGATGGAGGAGATGATGAAAAACACATCGAAAAACACACCCAAAAACACTTCCAAAATGCACACAAAATCTGAATCTAAAAACGCATCCAAAAATGCATCAAATAAATGCAACACCATTAAAAACCAAATCGAAAACGCTCCCAAAAACCGCATCGAAAACCCACCCAAAAACCACATCGAAAAATTAACCCAAAAACCGCATCAAAACGCACCCAAAAACCGCATTGAAAATGCACCCAAAAATCGCAGCGAAAAAACGCACCCAAAAACCGCATGGAAAAACGCACCCAAAAACCACATCGAAAAATGCACCCAAAAACCGCATCGAAGAACGTATCCAAGAACTGCATCGAAAAACAAACCCTAAAACCGCATCGAAAACGCACCCAAAAACCGCATCGAAAGCCGCATCCAAAAAAGCACACAAAAACGCACCCAAAAACCGCATCGAAAAAACGCACCCAAAAAACCGCATCGAAAAAACGTATCCAAGAACTGCATCGAAAAAAAAACCCCAAAAACCGCATCGAAAACGCAGCCTAAAACCGCATCGAAAAAATGCACCCAAAAAACCGCATCGAAAACGAACCCAAAAACCGCATCGAAAACGCACCCAAAAACCGCAATCGAAAACAAACCCAAAAACCGCATCAAAAAACGAATCCAAAAACCGCATTGAAAAACACATCGAAAAACGCACCCAAAAACACAAGGAAAGAGATGATGGAGGGGGGAAGAGATGATTGAGAAGGTGATGGGGGGGAAAGAGATGATGGAGAAGATGATGGAGGAGGAGGCGACGATGGAGAAGATGATAGAGGGGGGAAAGGGATGATAGAGAAGATGATAGAGGGGGAAAGGGATGATGGAGAAGATGATAGAGCGGGAAAGAGATGATGGAGAAGATGATAGAGGGAGAAAAAGGTCATGGAGAAGATGATAGAGGGGAAAGAGATGATGAAGAAGATGATAGAGGGGGAAAGATGATGAAGAAGATGATAGAGGGGGAAAGAGATGATGGAGGAGATGATGGAGAAGATGATGGAGGGGGAAAGAGATGATGGAGAAGATGAACGAGGGGGAAAGAGATGATGGAGAAGATGATGGAGGTGGGAACGAGATGATGGAGAAGATGCTGGAGGAGGAGATGATGGAGAAGATGATGGAGGGGGAAAGAGATGATGGAGAAGATGACAGAGGGGGAAAGAGATGATGGAGAAGATGAGAGGGGGAAGAGATCATGGAGGAGATTATAGAGAAGATGATGGAGGATATGATGGAGAAGATGATAGAGGGGGAAAGAGATGATGGAGAAGATGATAGAGCAGGAAAGATGATGATGGAGGGGGAAAGATGATGGAGAAGATTATAGAGGGGGAGGAAATGAAGGAGAGGGAAAGAGATGATGGAGAAGATGATGGAGGGGGAGGAGATGATGGAGAAGATGATAGAGGGGGAAAGAGATGATGGAGGAGATGATGGAGAAGATGATGGAGAAGATGATGGAGGGGGAAAGAGATGATGGAGAAAATGATGGAGGGGAAAAGAGATGATGGAGAAGATGATGGAGGGGGAAAGAGATGATGGAGGGGGAGGAGATGATGGAGAAGGTGATAGGGAGGGAAGAGAGATGATGGAGAAGATGATAGAGGGGGAAAGATGATGGAGAAGATGATAGAGGGGGAAAGATGATGGTGAAGATGATAGAGGGGGAAAGATGATGGAGAAGATGATAGAGGGGGAAAGATGATGGAGAAGATGATAGAGCAGGAAAGATGATGCTGGAGGGGAAAGAGATGATGGAGAAGATGATAGAGGGGGAAAGAGATGATGGAGAAGATGATAGAGGGGGAAAGAGATGATGGAGAAGATGATGGAGGAGGAGGAGATGATGGAGAAGATAATGGAGGGGGAAAGAGATGATGGAGAAGATGATAGAGGGGGAAAGAGGTGATGGAGAATATGATGATGGGGAGGAAAGAGATGATGGAGAAGATGATGGAGGGGAAAGAGATGATGGAGAAGATGATAGAGGGGGGAAAGATGATTGAGAAGATGATAGAGGGGGAAAGAGATGATGGAGAAGATGATGGAGGTGGGAACGAGATGATGGAGAAGATTATAGAGGGGGAAAGAGATGATGGAGAAGATGCTGGAGGAGGAGGAGATGATGGAGAAGATGATGGAGAAGATGATGGAGGGGGAAAGAGATAATGGAGAAGATGATAGAGGGAGAAAGAGATGATGGAGGAAGATGATGATGGAGGAGATGATGGAGGAGGAGATGATGGAGGAGATGATGAAAAACACATCGAAAAACACACCCAAAAACACTTCCAAAATGCACACAAAATCTGAATCTAAAAACGCATCCAAAAATGAATCAAATAAATGCAACACCATTAAAACCAAATCGAAAACGCTCCCAAAAACCGCATCGAAAACCCACCCAAAAACCGCATCGAAAAATTAACCCAAAATGTTCACAATGTTCATAATGTTCAGGAAAAAGAGGAGATGACCATCATTCATTTAACCAGACCTGCAGAAAAAAAAAAATCCTAAACCTATTCACCCCCCTTTCTCCCCACCAAAAATAAAAAAAACAACAACCCTGCCACAGAGCCACAGTTGGACCCTCTCAAGACATTGAAGACATGACCTTCATCACCGGTCAAGACAGACCCTGAAGAAACCATAAACTGATCTTCAGGAGAAGAGGAAGACACCATCATCATATTTACTCTGTGTTATTCTATCTTTGCAGGATTGTTACCAAAAAAAAATAAAAAAAATACATAAAATATTTTATTGTTTAATAACTTTATTACATATGGCTAGATCGCTAGCCCATTATCTTCAATATACTGCATGTATTGTTACTAGATGGTGTTAGGGGCCAATTTACAGGGGCCGATGGGTGGGACAAAGATCAGTAATGGACAGTACTAAGAACATTCATTGTAGATTATTGCCCCGCTCCTGGGCTGTATTTACACACAGCACTCACTACTGTATGGGGATGAAGGAATCTTTTATCAATCCTTTATATACATTTGTTTCCAGCATATTCCTGTTTACATGGGACGATCTCCTGCTGACAAACAGCTTTTATGATGCATAAAAGACGCGCTCACCCGACAACTGAGTGTTTGCTTGTTTCTTGGGTGATCACTGGCGCCTTGTCTAGGAATGATGGTCTCTGTCTATAGGTCTGATAATTGGTCTAGGAAAACACTCAACTAATCTTTAAATGACTGAGCATCTTCTGTCTCCTCCAAAGTCATCTTCAACTATACCCGCCGTCCTCATGAAGATATATCACAAAATCATGTAACATTGTCCATGCACAGGCTTTGTCACAGGTATCTGTCTTTGCAATAGTATTAAGATACGGCCCTGGATCAATGAGGGGTCCAACCCTCGGTACCCCTGCTTCTCAGCAGTAAATATGGACAAATCATCTTGAGCCGTGTTTGAACAAAAATGGCCACGATACAAGAAAATGGCCGCTGCCACGTGTTAGACCAGGAAACACAGAGCAGACAATGTCATGTTTGTAGTGCCTCGCACATCACGTGATAGCAATATCTGACAGTCTCTCAGCCTATAGATAGTGGTAGGTGGACCTTACAATGTCATATACACTATATAAAGTTTGTGCACTCGTGACCAGCATTTATTCGCTGTAATGGTGGAAATGCACACATGTCTATCTCACCGCATATCTCATAGCTAATGCTATCCTATTAGCTAGATTATAGACAGCACAAGTCAGAAGACTGCCCCACATGTTACCACAGCTGCCTAGTGCAAACCACCACTGCCACCATTAAAGAAGACATGTCCTGTGGCCTGGTCCATCATATTAGTCCCTGCCGCACTAACACACATGTTGCCATAGCTACCACCACTCAGGCAGACATGTCCTGCGGCCTGGTCCATCATATTAGTCCCTGCCGCACTGGCACACGTTGCCATAGCTACCACCACTCAGGCAGACATGTCCTGCGGCCTGGTCCATCATATTAGTCCCTGCCGCACTGACACACACGTTGCCATAGCTACCACCACTCAGGCAGACATGTCCTGCGGCCTGGTCCATCATATTAGTCCCTGCTGCACTGGCACATGTTGCCATAGCTACCACCACTCAGGCAGACATGTCCTGCGGCCTGGTCCATCCTATTAGTCCCTGCCGCACTGACACACATTTTGCCATAGCTACCACCACTCAGGCAGGCATGTCCTGCGGCCTGGTCCACCTTCACATTGCACTATAGCACACTGTTGGTGTCATTATTACAGTGTTGTTATTAAAATAATAAAAAGCTAATTTTTCATCACTTCTCAGGTGTCTCACAGCCACAAATGTGTCTCCCAAATAACAATAAGCCCCTGTAGCACTTACAAGCCATCACAATGGGATAATTTTTCTACAAGACCATTGCTTTTTACAATGTAACCGCCATGTGTGACTAAAAAACCATAGGCACACACATTTCCCTAATAAATGGATAATTTTTGTGCCATTTTAAATGTTTAAAGTGTAAAAGTGAGTGTCAGCAGAGTCTGAGATTGTATCCTCTGCTTACCATTCATTGTTCCATAGACCTACATGTCACGATGACGTAACTTTGGCTCTGTTTGCCTTAGAGAGCTAGAAATTGGATAGATAGGCTCTAGGGCCATAAGAGTCTTCTACACTATGTTTTAAGCCAATTTAAAGCGTGGTTCATATCGATCCTGTTTGTGAAGAACCCGAAACGAATCTTGAGAGGTTCGCCCATCTTTTATCAGCAGTTTGAAGGGGTAACAGCACTTATGCAAATGCTGTGACCTCTTCACTGTTTACATTGCACACCATCTGATTCATAGTGGCGGCGCAATGTTATTACAGCCTTGTGCCATTCACTTCTATTGTAGTGACTCTGATTACATTGCATGGTCACTATTAGTCAGATGACATGTGATGTAAACAGTGAAGGGGTCACAGCACTAGTATGAGCATTGCTCCCCCTTCAGGCAGCTGATTAGCAGGATGTCCCAGGTGTCAGACCCTCACTGATCCTAAGGATAGGACAACTTACTGACCATTAGCATACAGGTAGGCAGCATGGTGGCTCAGTGGTTAGCACTGATACCTTGCAGCATCGGGGTTCTCGAATCATATCTCACCAAGAACGACATCTGCAAGTTGTTCGTACATTCTCCCCGTAGTTTTGTGGGATTCCTCTGTGTACTCCGATTTCCCCCCACACTCCAAAGACATATATATGATAGGGAATTTAGATTGTGAGCGCTATATGGGACAGTGATTGATAATTTCTGTAAAGCGCTGTAGAATATGCTGGTGCTATATAAGTAAATAAATAATACAGGTGAAATGTATAGTATTTATTATCTTATGCTACACATTTCTGAAATTGACAACTGCATGCAGTTCTTCGGTAAAAAAAAAAAAAAGAAAAAAAAAAGTGTTTCGTAAACCCAGTCTTAGTGATTTTTAAACAAAATTGCCCATCCACACGTGCACTGCACGAGCACTAGAGAGAAGAGGTACAAGGGAAAGTCCTTGCCCCATGTTGATGTGGTGACAGGGAGCCGCAGCAGAAGAAAGGCAGAGCTATATGTGTACTAAACGTATCCACAGCTTTGTGCAACTTCATCTAGACATCAATATCCCACTGAAGGAGACAAGACTGGATCTACTGGATGACATGAAATTCTACATATTATGTATATGTGCCGCTATATATACTATGTCGCCTGGATTTGATTATTGATCTCAGCAAATATGCCTGAAACCACATTTTGATGGAGTGTCTCTAATATCCCATATGCTATTCTTAGGATAGGTCATCAATTGAAGATCCTTGGGGGTCACAGCTGAGACACCTCTGGATCAGCACTCTCCGTGTCATCTATAACCATTTTAGGAGCCCCTGTGACTCCTCCGGACGTATGCTTTCACTAGGGGAAAGAATTGTTGTATTGGACAATAGTCCTGTGGGTAGGCAGGATCTCCTAGCATCATAGACCGGGTCCTTGCTCGGTGTTCTGGGAAACACAGCCAACATACAGTCTGTAATTCTCGGATCATATACACCCATGTGAAGCCCACTTAGGGTGCTGCCACATTCCAGGACGGGGCCGCCATTGCTATCAAAAAGGTTGTCCAGGGATTTTTAATTTTTGGCCTACACTGCACAGTTGACTCTGTGATCAGTGTAGGTGCCAGGTGTCGTAACTGCTGCAGTACTAGTGACCGGCCACTATACAGGCACCAGAGGCATCAGTCAGAGCACCTATCTTTTATAAATTTGCATGTGGCTGAATCCCCATCCACCTACAGTGGTCAATGACACCAGGCAACAACTGGTTAGCACCAAACATGTAGTCATTGGCCACTGCAAGAGGCCGTGAAAAGGGCTACATGTAGCTGTACCCTTACATGGGCATTAGAAGAAACAAATGTTCCTATGAACATTCATTCCAGATAACTGACCCATACAAATGTACTCTGTTCAGCCAAAAAATAAGCAAGTGCTGGTTTGATGGGCGATTGCATCTTTTATTCTGTATAAAAAAAAAAAAGCTGGATTTTTGGGATCACATCACCCTGTGGTATGTTCTGCCAACCATCTATGAAACTGCAAACTCCTCCATGTAGTTTACATGGGACAGAGAAAGAGGCTAATGCAAAAGAGAGCTGAGAACCAATATGACTAATCTGAACTGGTGGAAAACCCTCCACCCATGTGATTTTATACGATAGAGGACAGAGTGAGGCTCCATTCAGATCATGGATGCAAATGGATGGCCATCCGTTTACACAGATATCAATGACATCAAAAACTTAGTATACTATCCTTGTGTCAGCCCATAAAAACATATAGAAACTATTTTTTTCTTTTTTTAAACATTGATGTCTATATAAATGGACGTCTATCTAAAGGTTTCCATCCTTTTTGTTGCATCTGTTAAATGGATTTAAAAAATGTGATTTGAATGAAGCCGAAGATGTCAACAAGGGTCTCAACAAAGAGGGTCAGCTATAGGTTATGTAGAAGAAGAGGTCCAACCCCGATCCTGGGGGCTTTAGGATATAAAGGCCTCTCTGATACACAGCTAGACATCCGAATTACAAAAGGCACATGGTAGGTGGGGGCTCTGTTACAGATTTTGCATTGGGACCAAAGAACTTCAAACTGATCTTCTAGTCCTAAGTACAGATAGGGTCCAGCTAGCCCTCCACCAGTCTAGGTAAACCACAGATGGGTTTCGTTCCAAGATCTGCTCATCATACCACGTACTGTTGTTTCACTGGTTGGAGCAAAAATGCAGAATGACACATAAATGACGGCTAAATCTCTACAGAAATGGTGCAACTGTATATTAATAAGACATAACCCCCGACAACTCAGGAATAACACTGACAATTCCCCAAGTGCTGGACACAGCGACGAGGCCTGAAGATGAGAGTAAATAAAACAGAGGGCTTTATTGTAAATCCTCATCCATGTGGTGAAGTTCTATTAACTGGACATCATCGCCATCCGCGACTCAGTTTCCTGGATTTACTAAAGTTATATTTTATATATTTTTTATATTATTTTATTTGTTATGCTGAAGATTTCCCTTCTAAAAATCTACTATACTACATTATCCTCTTTATGATCGTGGTGTGTAGTAGTTTTCAGAGGCCCCAATGCAAAAGTTTCTAATAGGCCGCCCACAGATAATAGTAATTTTCTATGTCACATGGGGTCTTTTGGGCAAACAAAGGCAACTGGACCTAAGTGTGTCCACGGTGTGTGAGTAGAACGCTCTTTCTAGAATAAATGCTCCAATGTTATCTTTATATACAGACTATTGGAATACTACTGTTAATAAAGGACTTCATTGGAATATGAACAGTACACAGCCCTTCTCTAGGTTTTCCCAGTGCAATTTGGAAGTATCTCGTTGGTCATGTGGTGGACTCTACTGGACTTGCATACTATGTTGCTCTATACAGCAGAAATGCAAAAACATGATAACGTGATATTCTGGTTATTCCCAAGTTACCCACTATCCATAAGATGGGGGATATATTTTTGATCAGTGAGGGTCCCAGTACCCGGACCCCTACCGATAATGAGAACACGGCCCCATTCTGCACTCATAAGAACTGCAGGCTCAGACATGCACACTGCCACCTCATTCATTCTCTATGAGCCGGGGTACAGTCTTTGGCTATCTCCAACAGTCGCCATCTATTTGTTTGGAGTAAACAGGACTTCCCATTCTTGTGATCAGTTCCCAGCTCTCAGTCCTCCACAAATCAGCAATTTACTTCCTATCCTGGGGTTTTCATCCATGCAGTCTGTACAGGTGGAGCACAAGGTTTGAGAATATTTCACTTTTGCATGGCCAAAAACCAGACCATAAAACTGCAGCAATTTACTGGTAAACACATTTGGTTTTGCTTCGCAGGCAGTCACATCACAACCACTACATGTAACAGCAGCCCAAGACTGGTGGTGCAGTCTACATAAGACAAAGGTAGTGGAGTTTCCACAGACCCGGCATTTAGCCCTAGCTGTGACAGAATCTTGTGGATGCGACAATCATGCGACAAATAGTTGCATAAGCTTAGTGCAATGCGATTTTGCTGTGACATGAATGCCTCAGTGATTTTATTTTTTATTTTTTTAAATATACATTAAAGATAATGGACTGTCTACACTTACACAAATACACAGACATGATTAAAAAAAAAAAAAATGGACAGGAAAAGAAATTTCAGCAAAGACCGTAAATACAACAATTCGAGTTGCGCACAACTTGCTGTTGCATTGCAACACAATTGCAGTCTATGGGAGTGGTGTCACATGTGACACTGATATGCGACAGAAAGTCAGACAAGGTGGGATTTTTGTGCGACAGTCACAGGCTCAACGTAGCCTCCTCTTCCTCTGCCTTCAATGGCCCCTGGGACAACTGGATGCTGAATAGGAAGACTCTAGTGAGCAGAAGTGGGGTTAGGTAATAGCGGCTGTTTGCTTATCAAAAAAGCAGTGGGGGTCCAGTAGGTCCCCCCTAAAGGTACGGGGACGACCGGTAACTCGGAGGGCTAGTCCGAGCCTGAAGGCACCTAAAGGGGATGCATCTTTAAAGACAAGACTATAATAAAACCTGCAATCTTGCACAACCATTGGGCAGTGGTCTGGCTTTACCTTAAAACTTTTTGCTAGAATGAATGGAAGGCAGGAAGTGGATTCTTTGTGTCACAAATGAATTAGTGCAGGATTCTCCATAACACTTGCAAGGAGGTCTGCACTGTGCTGAAGAAGGGTAGAACTACAGAAGGTACAAAGGTTGCCCTTAAATCTCACGGCCCATATGATAAGACCAGTACAATAAATGACATTTGCAGTGGTCATTATTAAAGCTTCAGGGCACTAATGGAAAATATTTACGTTACCTCTGTGTAAATTCTAGAGCTAATTAGTGGAGGTTTTTGCTGAATATAATAAACTTTTTACATCATATCAGATAACGGACTATGTAAGGTCTGGCCATTTTGATGGGCCTGGTCACATGACCAACCCGCTCTGCAGCAGAGTCTATAGTTATGTCACTGGGGTATATAATGTGGCGCTGGGCACAGAGCAGTCACTCATCAGTTGGATGTGGACACGTGAGTACTGCTTCATTTCTCCTTCCAGCTGCCAGTAATAACTAAGTGCCCCCTCCTATACCCATACCCATTTTCTCCAGGCTTTTTCTTAAAAGGCTTTCCTATGAACATAATCAGATTTACATTTGTAGATGATTCAAAGTTAAATATTTTTGTAAATATAAACAATGAAACATTTTGCAGAGTTTTAGAGATTTCCTCTAACCATCTTAGTGATGATATCTCTTGTCTTGATCGGTTACCAATGGATATGACCATGTATGCAGGAACTTTCTATGGGTTGGATATTGTCAGAAACTCAGTCAAGATTTATTATTCCAAGACTGTCATCACTCAGATAATTAGAGAAATTCATTAAAACTTTGCAAAATTTTTAATTTCTTATATCTGCAAAAATGTGAATTCCAGACATTCTAATGGATAAGGTCATGGCCAATCTGTACCATGAATACCCATTGTGATGTCATCATGGAGCCTGCACCAAAAAGGTCTATTTTGATGCCACTGGGGTATATAATGTAGCGCTGAGCCAGGGGCGCACATCCTTGCTCCTCTGGCTTCGCCCACTTATCTGCATCACTCTGTTGCCGCCGCCAGCAAAGTTATCTCAGCAGTGGAGCGACCTGACACAAGTTACAGTGGGCAAAACTCCTCCTGTCTACCCCGCACCAGTTTGCAATAAGGCTCCGGCAGTCTCCCTTTTCTCACCTCAACTAGATTCTGGTCTAGTCCTGCTGCCTGCCTGGAGCCCTTCCTGTGCCCCCTGGTTCACCAGATAACACAACAAGTAAGCATTCATGTTATGTTAATGTGAATGCAAGTAATGCTATGAAATGAATTTATCCTCTATGCTTAGGATATAGGATAAGTACCTGAGATCCTGAGTGGAGATCTGACTACTGAGATCCTCACTGATGCTGAGGACAGGGGTCTTTTTCCCTCTGCTGCGATTTCAGCCTGAAGGCAGCCAGTCTCAATATAGGAGTGTCACTTGGTAGATATACAAACCCACGCTCCTATTCTCTTCAATGGAAGCGCCATAGATAGCTGAGTACTGTGGTTCAGCTATCTTTGGCATTGCCATTGACGTGAATGGGAGTGTGGGTTTGTATATCTACCAAGTGACACTCCTATATTCAGGCTGGCTGCGGTCAGGCTGAATTCATAATGGGGATAATAATTACCATACCCCCTACCCATTCTTAGAATTGGTGGAGGTCTCAGTAGTCAAAACCCCATCAATCAGGTATTTACCCTCTATCGTAAGGATAGAGGAAAAAGATTTCTCATGGCATAAACTCCTTTAGGCTAAGGATGCACATAGCGGGCCGCAGCAAAAAGCGCATCGCGGTTTTTCCCACAGTGCTTTTCACGGAAATTCTGCAGAGTTTTCCTCTGCAGACTTTTTGCTTCAATTATACCTTTAGGGAAACTACTGGCGTTTCCAAAGGTGTAATTGACATACTGCAATTTCCAAAATGACAACAGTTTTGGAGCATTTCCGCTGTGGGTATTTTTCTGCACTGTGTGGATGGAATTCACTATAATACCATCCACTTTGCAGGGACTGTAAAACGCTGCGTTTTTTGCTGCGGTGTTTGTTACGTTTTTTTGAGCAAAAGTCAGGCGTGGATTTAACAGAAGGAAAACATCTAAGAACTTCCACTCGTTTTCAAGCCACACACTATTTAGAGAAAAAAGGGCATCTTTTTTAAAGGGTCGGAGAACCCCTTATTCACAAAAAAAAGTGTATGTTGTTGTTAATGTCGTCTTGCTGCCAGCTAATTTGAATTGTCGGGCGGTCATTGTTTATTTGCATATCAGGAGCTGCCCAGCTATTCTTGTGAATAGCCAGCAACTCCTGCTCCCCCCAACTAACACTTCAATGTTCAAGGTTACTCCTGGTCACAATGACAGTCAGGCTAGGTTCACATTGGCGCCTGTATTCTGCTCAGGGATTCTGTCCCCTATTCTGCTTTAAAAATGTGGAGAGAAAAGTCCTGGGTCCGTGTGAGGTCTGATTTTTTTTATTTTTTTTTTCATCTTTAAATGAGCCTGTGTGTAGTATAACGTTTCTAAATAACTTTACAGCGAAGCTGTCAGTATGTTTTGGCCTCTTCTCCGCAGCACTGACCTCTCAGATTTCTGGCATGAGTTATAGTATATTTGTTGTATGACTATAGGAGCATGTGAGGCTAGTAGGATGTAAACTCAATTTTTTTTTTTTTTTTTTTTTTTTTGGGGGAGGCGTCTTTCTATAGTCAGGCAGCAGAGAGGCTAGGTTCACCCCTGTGCTGGGCACAGAGCACTCACTCATCAGTTGGATGTGGACACGTGAGTACTGCTTCATTTCTGTCTCTAGCTGCTGGTAATATATAAAGGCATCTCCCACAGCCATATTGTTACGACAGTCATGCGTTTTTGCTTCCTATAATCTGCTGCTGCAGATTATAGTGATATTATGTCTCACTGGACAAGATGGGGGCTGAAGAGCGCCTCCAGAGGCTGAACTTGGGGTTTGACCCCCTGAATAATCTCTCAATAGGTAACTATGACCGACTTCTATTTCTTATCGCTCCTTCATCTTGTACATAGAACGCATCATCTTATAATCCTCATGTCTCTTCTCCTTGCAGCCTTTTCTCAGATAAATAATATTCGCAAATATCTGAAGACGTTTGAAAAAGAAGTCAAGAAAATTGACAAATTCTGCAGATGCATCAATAGTAAATGCCTGGTTTCTGTCTCCTTTCGTTTAGATTTTCCAGCAGCTTGGGTAGAACAATTTGTACAGGAAGTGAAAAACCGTGCAGCAAGTTAGTGTGTAATGGTCATCAGATACAGAATATATACAATATATTATTTTTTATCATCTCGCATGTGACGTCCTCCCCTCCCCCATACACGCCATCAGTCATTCTTAACTGTCTCCAATTCCTTCCATCAGGTCATCCACCGGCAGAATGCAGACCTCCATGTGGTGAGTATTGATCAGACAGTATCATCCATTAGACAGGACCATGTATGTGACCTCCATAAGATATATCTGGGGGTATCCTCATTTACCTCATTATCCAGGACCTACAAGGTGCCAATATTACACTAACCAGAGGCGCCAGTGTGGGCACATGCGTTTTCTATACCTCATTTACCTCAGACATTTACCTGTCTCTGTGTTTTTTATTCCCAGGCCTTCAAAAAGCAGCCAGAAGTTTCACCTGCAGCCGCTGTGCCGAGGAGGATTGCAAGCTCCCTGTGGCCTGTCCCAGTAAGATCATTTCTATCATCACTTCCTATAGAAAGCTTTTCGGTTTTTGCCCGTTGTGTTTAACCACCGTTTCTGTTCTCTTTCCTTTCAGTTGAAAACATAAAAGTAGCCGAATTTGATAAGACCGTTATCTTCTGCGGGGCGTCATTCATCCTGCCAGAAAATCTAAAAGTGATCTGGAAATACACCAAAACTGTAAGTCATCAAGTTCTAGTTCTACCTATTCTATAGACATACAACTAGTAATGTCCCCATTCCTGCCCCTATTACTGCTGCAGTTTATACTCCACATGTGACCAATGTCTTTCTGATGTCATCCATGTTTTCAGATCAGGGTGACCGATTTAGGTTACTTCAAGGACATCTATACTGGGGACGACCTGTTTGTGATAATTCAGCCAACAAGAGTCAGCCATACAGGGACTTATGCCTGAGAAATCTTGGATGAAGATGATATCATCGTCCGAAAATTTTATTATCTGGATGTTAAGACTTCTAGAAGCTTTCTGTCTCTCCAATATTTTTTGAAATGACACATAAATGAATGTAGTAGATAAGAAGCCTCTCCCGACTCTGTACTGCTCTTACTGTAAAGAACTCTTTCTGATAATTCTTTGAATGCAACATTTTTTTTTATACAGAAAACAATTTTCTTCTTATCGCCTTATTTACTTAGATTTATCTTCTATTTTTCAGTGACACGGTCAAACTTGAAAGCCGGCGAGCAAATACAGCTGGAGTTTCAACGAGCTTTAGTGGAAAAACTTCCTATTCAGGAGGAGGAAGAGGAGAAGATAGAACATGGTCCGTCCACTACTGAGACCATCCTCTCATACCTCCAGAGCCCCATCAGCTATGTCATCTACGCCGGAGTCTGCTTTCTGGGCATCACCTTGCTGGATGGATTCCTGGCCCGTTATGCCCTCAGTGTGGACTGGAGGACCAGGAAAAGATACAGTCCACTACAATCACCACCCTATCCCTAACCCTCTGTACCTCCCCCCCACCCCAAAAAAAAAATTAAAAAATCCAGTGGCAGTGAGTATCCCTCAAACCTGAAACAATGACCGTCATCATTATCAACAATGGTCAAGCTGAAAAACCCAAAATTTTGCCTAGCTGCCGGTAATATATAAAGGCTTTTCCCACATCCATATGCTCTTCTTGCAAGATTTTTTTTATGTTTAATCTGCTTTTATCTGTTTCATAAAAGTATAGAGATTACAGAAAAGAAATCCTAAAGGAAATAACCAATACATGTAAATAACATAACCTGCAGGACATTGGGCAATATCAGGCCTCATATACAACAGTCTGTATTTGGTCTTTGGAGGGGTCCAGGGGCCTTTATGTCTCTCTATCATGTTACTCCATGGACCAAAGCCTGTATATAGTGAATAGATAGAAGAAACAGTATGTGATATTGGATTGGATTTTGCACAAATAAAAATAGTAACTTCATTTTTCTGTTTTTTCAGGTTCGCAACTCTGTGAAAGTGATTGTGAAAGTGATTTATATTGTGACGACAGTCATGCGCTTTTTGCTTGCTATAATCTGCTGCTGCAGATTATAGTAATATTATGTGGAGCGGAGGTGGTAACATCCTGCCTACGATGCTTCAGCATGCCAGCAGACAGAGCCAGCATTTGTAATCATGCCGTCTCGCCGGACAAGATGGGGGCTCAAGAGCGCCTCCAGAGGCTGAACTTGGGGTTTGACCCCCTGAATAATCTTTCAATAGGTAACTATGACCTGCTTCTATTTCTTATCGCTCCTCCATCTTGTACATAGAACGCATCATCTTATAATCCTCATGTCTCTTCTCCTTGCAGCCTTTTCTCAGATAAATAATATTTGCAAATATCTGAAGACGTTTGAAAGTCAAGAAAATTGACAAGTCATGTAAGTTCCTGAAATCTCAAGAATTTCTCCAATTTCTGTAGATGCATCAATAGTAAATGTCTAGTTTCTGTCTCCTTTCGTTTAGATTTTCCACCAGCTTGGGTAGAACAATTTGACAGAAAAATGGCCCAATATGTGGAAGAAGTGAAAAGCCATGCAGCAAGTAAGTGTGTGATGAATGACCGTCCGTTATTATCTGTTAGACATAGACATTAATGTTAAAAAATAAAGGACACTTTCCATCCCTCAAAAGTCCGTTATTTTGACTGGACACAAAAGTCCTGCACCCCGGGTTTTTATGTCCTCAACGAAAAATGGACACTAATGGACACTAACTGATAACAGATAAAATCCCATTGAAATCAATGGCATTTTAAATGGATTTACGATGGTTCTGTTAGTGTCTGTTGTTCTTTTGAGACCCATCCTCCTCCTGCCAGTGCTGCCATGACAGTAGAATGCCATACTACATTTCTAATCCAAATCATTCCAGCCAAACCTGTTTTGGAACGCTCCCTGAATAGACAAATCCATTAAAAAAGAAGGGTGAGCAAAGGATTGTATTCTAATCATAGCTCATTACAAAATGGCTGATGCTCCTGTAACTTTCCACTTTAAGTGCCCCACTACAGTCTCTCTAAACATTGTCATACTGAGCTCCCCTATGGCTTTGCCCCAATTCTAGTTTTATTGGTGTGGTGTATTGGTGGGAAAACTTTCTCAAATACAAACGTAGTGATTTTCCAAAGCTGAATAACTTATGTAACTCCACGTGTGAAAAAAATGGTGTCCAGCAGCCAGGTATAAATTTATTTATTTTTTCACACATGGAGTTGCTTCTTTGCCTCAAACTGAGGAGGCTTCTGTCCGTGCATCAGTAATCCCAGGAGTACGGTGTCTACATTCATACATTATTTCATGAGTTGGGCTGTGTGCTTATACATTTTTTTTCATGTATTTAGTGGAAAAAATAATGAAAAACTGCAAAAAAATATTTATATAAAAATGGTGATATTGAGCACGAAGGGATTTAATATTAAATCGGATGATCTATAAATTGCTCTATAAGATCAGGACTGCAACCATACAAGTATAATAAATACGCCTTTAATCCAGGCTAAAACAATGTACAGTCAGTCATATGAAAAAGTTTGGGCACCCCTATTAATCTTAATCATTTTTAGTTCTAAATATTTGGGTGTTTGCAACAGCCATTTCAATTTGATATATCTAATAACTGATGGACACAGTAATATTTCAGGATTGAAATGAGGTTTATTGTACTAACAGGAAATGTGCAATATGCATTAAACCAAAATTTGACCGGTGCAAAAGTATGGGCACCTCAACAGAAAAGTGACATTAATATTTAGTAGATCCTCCTTTTGCAAAAATAACAGCCTCTAGTCGCTTCCTGTAGCTTTTAATCAGTTCCTGGATCCTGGATGAAGGTATTTTTGACCATTCCTCTTTACAAAACAATTCCAGTTCAGTTAAGTTTGATGGTCGCCGAGCATGGACAGCCCGCTTCAAATTATCCCACAGATGTTCAATGATATTCAGGTCTGGGGACTGGGATGGCCATTCCAGAACATTGTAATTGTTCCTCTGCATGAATGCCTGAGTAGATTTGGAGCTGTGTTTTGGATCATTGTCTTGCTGAAATATCCATCCCCGGCGTAACTTCAAATTCGTCACTGATTCTTATACATTATTCTCAAGAATCTGCTGATACTGAGTTGAATCCATGCGACCCTCAACTTTAACAAGATTCCCGGTGCCGGGATTGGCCACACAGCCCCAAAGCATGATGGAACCTCCCCCAAATTTTACAGTGGGTAGCAAGTGTTTTTCTTGGAATGCTGTGTTTTTTTTTGACGCCATGCATAACGCCTTTTTGTATGACCAAACAACTCAATCTTTGTTTCATCAGTCCACAGGACCTTCTTCCAAAATGAAGCTGGCTTGTCCAAATGTGCTTTTGCATACCTCAGGCGACTCTGTTTGTGGCGTGCTTTCAGAAACGGCTTCTTTCGCATCACTCTCCCATACAGCTTCTCCTTGTGCAAAGTGTGCTGTATTGTTGACCGATGCACAGTGACACCATCTGCAGCAAGATGATGCTGCAGCTCTTTGGAGGTGGTCTGTGGATTGTCCTTGACTGTTCTCACCATTCTTCTTCTCTGCCTTTCTGATATTTTTCTTGGCCTGCCACTTCTGGGCTTAACAAGAACTGTCCCTGTGGTCTTCCATTTCCTTACTATGTTCCTCACAGTGGAAACTGACAGGTTAAATCTCTGAGACAACTTTTTGTATCCTTCCCCTGAACAACTATGTTGAACAATCTTTGTTTTCAGATCATTTGAGAGTTGTTTTGAGGAGCCCATAATGCCACTCTTCAGAGGAGATTCAAATAGGAGAACAACTTGCAATTGGCCACCTTAAATACCTTTTCTCATGATTGGATACACCTGACTATGAAGTTCAAAGCTCAGTGAGGTTACAAAACCAATTTTGTGCTTCAGTAAGTCAGTAAAAAGTAGTTAGGAGTATTCAAATCAATAAAATGATAAGGGTACCCAAATTTTTGCACCGGTCAAATTTTGGTTTAATGCATATTGCACATTTTCTGTTAGTACAATAAACCTCATTTCAATCCTGAAATATTACTGTGTCCATCAGTTATTAGATATATCAAATTGAAATGGCTGTTGCAAACACCCAAATATTTAGAACTAAAAATGATTAAGATTAATAGGGGTGCCCAAACTTTTTCATATGACTGTATATTTTATACACCATAGTAAAAGGGCTTATGTTTACATCCTTCCCCTCCATAAAGAGTGCTTGTCCTGCTACACGAGACACACACATAGTAAAAGCAGGTTTATATTGCTTTCCTGTATTCAGAAAGGACTTCATTCTGCCAATTCTATTTCTCATCCATCTGGATAATCAATTAAACAGATAAGGAATTTCTCCGGGCACAAGAAGCTTGCGGTTGAATGAGTTGCTGTCCTGTCCTGTCTGGGCAGGTGGATATAATGTCTAGCCAGGAATAAGGAGGCTGCGTTCTCCTGTTTCTCGTAATTTCTTTATTGGAATACTTTGTTCTACTAGTAATTACTTAGCACAGTGCACATTGCAGTCATTCAGGTTAGAGGAAATTCATGAATATATATGGTTACTCTAATAAGTCTCCATTTTTACAGTAACTCAATCGGCAGTTGGTGCATGAGGCTTTCATAAAAACTTTATAATAGGGTCACCCATCTGCCACCTCTCACTTATTGCACTACTGGCTTCAAATGTGGTAGATGAGCATTTGGGTACCCTCAGGTACCAAGGCCAGTGGTGACTAAATGCGATACCCCAATTAGTTATACCCCTGGTTTCCTTTGAAATATTAAATCCACAATTCATGGACAAGGACTCGAATACTTCAAACAATAGGTTATAGTTTAATAAGTTGAAAATTAATAGTTTTATTGACGGTATCCTCTGACACAATATTGAATTCTCCAATACCTATTGATTCAGTGTATAGAACTAGTGGCCTACAGTTGCAATGTGAACTGGTAAAATGACCAGACTCACAACTAATAGAGCAGCATCTTGTCATATGATACCTAATGGTTCTGTTACTACATCTGGTTGTACAGGTATATCTGTATCATCAGACAACCAGCTTTTCAAGATAATATTGTTTCCAGATATTGTATCATAAAGTTATATTATATATGTGTTTGATTTATGAATTTCAACCTTTCAAAAGGTTTTGCTACCATGTTTTGATATTATATTCAACTGGTTTCATGAGAAATTACAGTCCATAAATTTGAGTTAATGGTGTACACATCAGTTTATCTGGTGGTTGAATATTTTAAGATCACCCAAAGCCCTGTAGTCATGCAGTGATCTGAACATTCTTGAAATATTTTGGTTTTGTCTTACTTCAACATATCCTATGTGCATGAGCTGCTGTGTTACAACACTAGTGAAACACTGCTGGAATCTAAAGACCTATAGGAAAATGAGCCCAGCATAATTTAGAGGAACTGGGTTAAATACCCTCAGAACAGAGGCGTAGCTAGGGGTTCAGCCAGGGGCGCACCGCTAATGAGGCGAGGTGAGGCGGCCGCCTCGGGCAGCACTGTCCGGAGGGCAGCATTTTACTATTTAATGTAAACCAGCCCAGGACAGGCCGCTTTTGTTTTTTTTTTTTTTAAAGCGGCCTGTCCTGGGCTGGTTTACAAGACGTCGCATCTCAGCGCAGGTGGCGATACAATGACGTCATCACGCCGCCTACGCTGAGACACAGACGTCGCGGACAAGAAGAGGAGGAGGCGACGGCTGCATCAAGGCATCGCAGGTGAGTATAGCTTTTTTTTTATCTATATAAATAGGCCGTAACCTGTTGGAGAATCCCCGGCAGGTCAGGGCCTATTTATTTACCTACCCCGCGTCTGCTCGTGGCCACCCCCCGCTTCCCCTTCTGCTATGGGCCGCAGAAAGGGAAGCGGATGCCGCTGTGAGCGGCCGCGGGCATCGGTAAGTTAGGCCGCAAATACTACTATTATTATACTCCGGGGTCTATTCAGACCCCGGAGTATAATAATCGGAGGCCTAGGGTTGGTGAGGGAACATAAAAAACTGTTACTCACCTCCTGCGATCCGATGTAACTCCGAGCAGGCTTGAGGCCTGTGGTGACGTCATCAGGTCGCGTCGCCGGCCTGATCACGTGACGTGTGTGCGCAATTAAACAGGGCCGAAAGCTGCAAGGAGTGCACCGGTGTCCAGGATAGGTAAGTAACTCTTATTTTTATGTTTGTATTCTCCCCTGGGTCTCCAATCATTATACTCTCGGGTCTGAAAAGACCCCAGAGTATAATAATAATTCATGGGTCAGCCACTATGGGGCATAATACCCTGTGCAGGGACCACTATAGAGCATAATACCCTGTGTAGGGGCCACTGGAGCATAATACAAGTGCAGGGGCCACTATAGAGCATAATACCGAGTGCAGGGGCCACTATAGAGCATAATACAAGTGCAGGGGCCACTATGGAGCATACCACCAGTGCAAGGGCCACTATGGAGGATAATACCAGTGCAGGGGCCACTATGGAGCATAATACCGTGTGCTGGGGCCACTATAGAGCATAATACAAGTACAGGGGCCACTATGGAGCATAATACCAGTGCAGGGGCCAATATGGGGCATAAAACTGTGTGCAGGAGTTGCTGCGGAACATAATACCGTGTGCAGTGGCCAATGCAGGGCATAATACCGTGAGCAGGGGCCACTATGGAGCATAATACCGTGTGCAGGGGCCGCTGAGAGGCATAATACAGTGTGCAGGGGCCGCTGCGGGCCATAACACTGTGTAATACTGTGTGCAGGGGCTGCTGTGGAACTTTATAGTGTGTGTAAATGGGGCGCTATAAACATGGGCTATGGCACCTGTTTATATTATACGCTGTCTGTTTATAGTGACCGTGTGATGTAATTGTAGCCTTGTCACATACTGTAGACATGTACAGGACGAGACTGTAGTTACATGACATGGCCGCTATGAGATGAAATACACTATGTAAACAGAGAAGCGGTCACGGCGCTTACACAGGTACCATTCAAACAGCTGATCAGTGGGGGTCCTGGGTTTTTGAACCCTACTGATTAGTTTATTAATGACCTGGAAAACCTTTTAATTAGTTAACACCTGGGGTATTATTAATAAGGGGCACTATTTATACAGGGTACACATGGACATTATTAATATAAAGATGCACTTGGGAGTATTATTCATTATGGGGGGTTATATCATATATTTTATAATTGGGGGTAGCAGCAGGATGTGGGCTTTGTGTAGGTGAGGACAATGTGGGTTGGATGCCTGGAAAAGTGAGGAGCCAAAGATGTCTGTGTTGCAACCTTTACAGAGACAAGTCACAGCTGGAAGAAGTGGTCATGGCGGTCCAGAGGGAAGAGAAGGGAAATGTGAAGGATTAGTCAGAGACGTCACCTGTAAGTCACAGAATGTTACTGCACTGTATTCACCTAAATGATAGAGGATAAATACCTGAGTGATGGGGGTCTGTCTGCTGAGACCCCCACTGAGCCTGAGAATTGGGTTTTTCCCCCCACTAGGTGGGAATTCAGCCTGACCGCAGCCATATATATAGGTGTGTCACTTGGTGGATGGACGAACCCGCGTGGCTCTCATTCACTTCAATGGGAGTGCCAAAGATACCCGAAGTCCAGTACTCAGCTATCTGCGGCGCTCCTATTATAGAGAATGGGGGCCACGTGGGCTGGTCCATCCACCAAGCAGAAGATGTGTGAAGTTACTTTCATTGTTAATGCCGTGTTGTTGATCTGATACTGAAGTAATACAGGAAGAAGAATTCTTAAAAACTGTTTTATAACTTTGTGTATTGTGTATATTGTGCAACGATAACAGTGTGTTAAACTAGTAGAATGGAAACTCAGGTTTTTTTTGGTTTTTTTTTTTTGGGGGGGGGGGCGTCTTTCTATAGTCCGCCTCAGGCAGCAAAGAGGCTAGGTTCACCACTGGGTTTAGCACAAGGGGGGCGAACATGTCCAAGTGGGCCCCCAACTTGGACTTGTTCGTATACCGATACTGAGTATACGGTGAGCGTATAGTGGTATATAGCAGCTCTACACAGGGCTCTGCAGACGATTTAGGTGAATACAGTGCAGTAACATTTAGTGACTTACCGGTGATGTCTCTGACTAATCATTCACATTCCCCGTCTCTTATCTGGATGGCCATGACCACTTCTTCCAGTCTCTGTAAAGTTTGCAACACAGACATCTTTGGCTCCTTACTTTTCCAGGCACCTGACCCATATTGTGTTCCCCTACACAAAGCCCCCATCCTGCTGCAAACCCCAATTATAAAATATATAATATACACCCCATAATGAATAATACCCCCAAGTGAATCTTTAAATTAATAACTTCCCTGTGTCCCCCTTTAAATAGTTCCCCTTATTAATAATGCCCCAGGTGTTTCCTACTTAAAAAGAAAAAAAAAACCCCAAAAAAAAAAACACACACACACACACACACACACACACACACACACACACACACAAGGGAAAAAAAAAATATTGGGGTTCCAATACCCAGGACCCCCAGGATCAGCTGTTTGAATGAACCGTGGTACCTGTGTAAACGCCGTGACACCTTCTCTGTTTACATAGTGTAATTCTTTTCATAGCGGCCATGTAATGTAACTACAGCCTCGTCCTATACACATCTATGTGACAAGACTGCAATGACATCACACGGTCACTATAAACAGACAGCGTGTGATATAAACAGGCGCCATAGCCCCTTCATACAGCTGATCAGTGGGGAATCACTTATCTCTTATTGATTATTTATTCTGAGGATAGATCATTAAGAAAAATGAGCTGGAAAACGCCTTAAGGCCAAGGCCCCATGTAGCATCCCGCAGCAAAAAACAGCTGTGGGAAAAACTGCAGCCGCGAAGCATCACGCTTCTTCCTGCAGCACTTTGCACAGAATGTTTGCAGAGGTTTCATCTGTGGACTTTCTGCTTCAATTATATCTATAGGGAAACCGCCGTCATTTCCGTAGGTATAATTGACATGCTGCGATTTCCAAAACTGCGACTGTTTTGGAAATCGCAGCGTATCCGCTGAGTGTATTTTACTGCAAAGTGGGGATGGGATGGGGCCCAATGTGGCGAAAACCCACAGAAAAAAACCATGGCATTCTAACAAATCTCATCCACACATTGCGGAAAAATACGTGCAGCGGACGCACTGCGATTTCCAAAACTGTTGCGGAGGTGTATTGAAAACAGAAAGTCCACAGAGGAAACCTCTGCAGACCTTCTGTGAAAAGTGCTGCGGGAAAAACCACAATGTTACCGCTATGGTTTTTCCTACAGCCCGCTACATGGTGCCTTAGTCTTAATAAAGCCCAAGTGCCACTTTCATTAAATTAATTGACCCTCATATTATGCCCTTGATTTCCCCTGACATAAATACTGCACCTCTAATGACCCCTTATATTAATGACCACCCCCTTATGTTCATAATGCCTCCTAATATAAATGATGACCCCTAATGGCTCCTTATATAAATAACCTCCCCCCTTGTATTCATAATACCCTGTAATAACCCTTATATAAATGACCCCCCCATCATCATAATGCCCCCTAATGAATCCTCCCTTTATAGTTATAATTCCCCCCTCCTATCCACCCCTTATACTATTAATATACCCACAACTGCACTAAAAAAAAAGAAAAAATAAAGTCATACTCACCTGCGATGCTGATGAATGGAGCTGCCGCCGCTTCCTCCCTGTCCATGCACAGGACGTCTGTGTCTGAGCACGGGCGGCGCGATGTTGTGACGTCATCGCGCCGCCTGTGTGAGAAGCAGACATCGGTCTGTGGTCTCAGGGACTTGTAAACCGCAAGCCTCATGTGGCTTGCGGTTTACAATACTGTGAAGTTGCAGGATAAGTTTTAACTAGATCGGTGTCTGCAGACATTGATCCAGTTAGAAATAAAGGATGTATTAATGGCAGCCCTGGGTGGGCCCCAAAAAGTCAGTGGGCCCAGGGCAGCCGCCCCCTCTGCCCCCCCTCGCTAGCTATGCCTCTGTCTCAGAAGCAAGGTTTGAAGAATGAATATAATGTAGAAGTAAATCCAGCAGCATATTGAGAACAGTCTGGCAAGATACTTCATGGCATGAGAATACAGCAAGCCTTGTTTGGTATTCTATATTGTCTAAAGTACACCCAAATAGGAAATAAGATGGTTTCAATAAACACCACTGATCATCTTGGTTAAAGCGTAAGGGTCAATTATTTATTTATTTTAACGATGGTCTTTGTATTTATTAGTAGATTTGGCTTTTCCCACACGTTAGGAAAATTCACCTAATGTATCAGAAGTTGCAAGCCTCATTATAAATTACGTGCATTCCTTTGTTGACTGCTGATACAGAAATATATGCCAGTACAGCATTGCGGTGGACACTGTTAAATTGTCTGATATAATGTTTGCATTGCATGTATATTATTACTTTTGCCACTGCAAAAATAATATATAGTATTATTAATACAGTATATGTAACTTGTATGTTTTCCCCTTAAGAAGGGACAGTTCCACTTTGGGTAGAGAAAACTGAGCCTTGGTAAAGTCCAGCCAGCAAGTTCTAGAAAGTTGGTGGAAATCGGAAGTCTTCCTCTAGCTTCCAAGTAGAAATGTTGTAGGAACGTGGAGCTGTAACCCTGACACAGGGGGGAAAAAAGCTGCCTAAGACCAGGGCCCCACATTGCAAAAACTGTGTGTTTGTAATTTGCAGCATGTCAATTATACCTTCAGAAATGCTGGCATTTTCCAGATTGATATAATAGGGATAGAAAGTCCACAGAGGAAAACTTTCTGTGAAAAGCATTGCAGTAAAAAATGCTGCAGTCTTTTCCGCAGTGTTTTTTGGCTGTGGCTCGCTGCGTGGGGCCTTAGCTGAAGACAGAGAGAGAAATTAGGAACTAAAGAGTACCATATCAAGAATCTGAGGAGAAGTACACTATGAAGTACAGTTTGAGACTTTTTTAAAGCAAAAAACTGGTGTAGGATCGTAATAAATCTGCCACATTGCCTATGGCCATCATAGGCGGCCGCTAATGCCCCTGAAATGTATTAATCCTGATTATTATTAAATAATAAATGGTACCACTATGAAGTACAATTTGTCCCGCAAAAATTAAGCCCCCATAAGGCTCTGTGAATGGAAAAATAAAGTTATGGCTTTTGAAAAGTGGGAAGTCAAAAATGAAAATCGAAAATGCCTTCAGTGGCATTATAGCCCTGAGTACTAAAAGGTAGTAAGCAGACAGAAACCGAGAAATGAGAGAGATATACAGTACACATTGCTGGCAGGTTAAGCATCCTAACTCCACCTGTATGCCAAGTTTTAGACCATGCAAACTTAGCCTAGAGAGTCTTAAACTGCTCCTACGCAGGAAAAAGTATTTGTTGGGTCACCTCTCAAGCGGACTTGGCCACAAAAAACTATAACCAAATAGTTAGGACTCCCTAAATTAAAATCAAGTGAGAGATCTACTAATAGTGCTGAGGGGTTAGCTATAGACCTCTAGTACCACAGAAAGGCTGTGCCCAACTATCACCACATAAATAAATGTCAAAAGATGAGGCAGTGGACATCTCAAAAATCAGGTAGTGGGCAGAGGATAATTAGAATCCGCTCCACTAGCCGGGACACTACTTCAGCATGAACTGATCTCCCACAGATGTCCAACCCACAGAGGATAATCAGAGGATAACCTCCTCAGCATGCTCTACGCATTTCACCCCTTAAAAGGGTTCATCAGGACAGGACAGATGTCAATATGAAGAGATATATATGGACAACTTATAAAAGTCCGATATGTTACAATAAAAACTGCAATTCCCAGAGTCCAGATGGTGGACTCCACAATGAGGCATAATAGTGTGTGCAGGGGCCACTATGGGGCATAATAGTGTGTGCAGGGGCCATTAAGGGGCATAATAGTGTGTGCAGGAATGCGGTTTGTGCGGGGGGGGGGGGCCCATGTCAAATGTTCGCCTAGGGGTCCAGCCATTCCTAATTACGCCACTGCTGGAGGGTCTATGGCCAAGGAAATACACCTTTACATCATTATACCTCAAAAGTACAGCGGTCCCTCCAGGTTTTGACTCAAGCCATATCGGAATATTCGAAAAATTAGTAATTGAGAAGCTGAAATCATTACAGCTTTCTAAAAGTAGAGGTCTAGTGGGCAATTTGGGCCGAGAGCAAACTAAAGCTCTGTTGGCACTTGAAAAAGACCAGTCTGTAGTTATTAAACCTGCAGACAAAGGTGAGAACATCGTGGCCATGGATAGACCAGCTTATAAAACCATGTGTATGGATATACTATCAGATCCCGAAAATTATACCATTCTAGGGTCGGATTCTACGTGCAATTTCGCACTTGAATTAATGCAGATTCTTGAGAAGGCCCATAGTGAAGGTCTTAAATGCAAAAAAGAACTAACCTACATTAAGCCCTCGATTCCCACAAGGGACAATTTTTTACTGCCTACCCAAGATCCACAAGGGTCTACAACACCCTAAAGGACGTCCAATGGAGTCCGGCATAGGAAGCCTCACACAGGGTGTCAGCACTTAAGTCAATTTGATATTGCGACCCTTTGTGTTGGCATTACCTTCCAGGACACAATGGACGTCGTTAGACGTAGAATTACCCCCTAATACCTTCCTTGCTAGCATAGAGAATGACTGTATAGCTCAAATCCTCATTAATTTGGCTGCGACGCAGTGCTGTATTTTCTTGAGACATGTGGTACACAACTACAAGCACAATTATTTTGTGCTCGAACTCACATCATTCATCCTTACCCATAATTACTTCATGTTTGATGAATGCTTCTTCCACCAGCAGCGGGGCACTGCAATGGGGAGCCTCGATGCACCCAGTTATGCCAAAATGTTTTTGGGGTAGTAAGAGAAGCGTCTAGTTTTCGTGGAGAAGAAGGATGAATGGACTTCTTTCATACTCCTATGGTTGCAATATATCAACGATATATTCATCTATTGTTTGGGAACGGTTGAACAGTTTCGGGAATTCGTCGATATTCTCAACAAGAGCAATATCAACTTGAGACTGACGGCAACCATTCATTCCTTTAGCATTTCTTTTCTAGACCTGCATATTAATATTTTATCAGATGGTCACCTTACGACTAGGTCTTGGGCCAGTCATCACCCTTGGCCCCTCAGAAGGGGTATCCCTAAGGGACCATTCCTCAGGGTTCAGAGGAATTGTTCCCAAGACTCTGATTTCACTTTACTGGCTAATGAATCTAGGTTCTGCAGGCGCGGGTATCTTTTGAATGACCTTAAACAGGAATGTGATCAAGCCGGATCCTGTACCAGGGCAGATTTGCTCGCCCCACATCAATGGGGATTGAATGACAAAGAAAATAGACTGATTAGCATGTAGGTAACTGTAACTGTAGGTTGAGGGTAGTCCTTCAGATCTTATGGGCCCATTGGGGAACTTTAGGTCTGGACCCTGATATCAACAATAGCATCACAGAAGGGCCTTCAATTACATATAGGAGAGCCAAAAGTTTGGGTGATAGACTCATCCACCGCCATCTCTCGCCCGAACCATGGAGAGGGACAAGGGACATGGGACTTAAAGCCACACACAAACGTGGTGGGTGCAAAGCCTGTCCATTCATATTTTAGAGTAAGGCGTTTGTTAGTGCCACTGGGAAAAAAATACCAAAAAACAGAGAATTCATCAATTGCAGTGCATCTGAGGTAGTGTACTTAGTCACATGTTTTTACCCACTAAACTATGTGGGCAAGACAAAACAAGAGTGTTGCAGAAGGGTCCTTGAGCATATTGGGTCCATTAATAGACAGGAGGAACGCACATTAAGTATGCACGTGGCAACACCATGAGGGAGACGCATCATGCCTCAGGTTTCAGGGGATTGAGAGGGTCCGACCTCCTGTACAAGGGGGTGATTGGGACCATCTCATCTTCCAAAAGGAGACTAGATGGACGTTTATCCTTGACTGTGTCAAACCAAAAGGGCTAAATGATAACATCTCCTTTGCATCCTTTGTTCACACATGTCAGACATGTTATACCTAACCAATTCACGTTTCATTCTAATGTACCCTTTTTTTCAGGACATGACATATGCTATATATTTGAATACACTACCTTTGGGGTTAGTTAACTGAATGGCACTACTTCATTTTGACAGTAGTAGATACTTACTGTCACTGCTCTCTCTCACAAGCATATGGCAGAATCAATATACAGCTTTGTGTATCTGATCTAGATTTTGTTTATCCCGATAAGTTTGATATCTCCATGCGAACATTTTAGCGTGATATGTAGTGGCATAGTGCCTCCATTATAATGATAGCGGAACAGCAGTCTTAATACAACACAGAACTCTTCAAACGCTATGTTACTGGACGCCTCCCTCCATATCAGCTGATCGAGGGAGAATTCAGTTTATGTCATCTGGGGGGCAGGCCTACCCACGGGATGGACGTATATAAAGCCGAACGAACAGTCAGCGCCAGCGCACATCAGTACCGGCGTCCACCATCAGGACTCCAGGAACTGCAGTTTTTACTGCAACATCTCGGACTGTATAGGCTGTCCATATATCTCTCTTCATATTGACATCTCTCCTGATGAACCTTTGTAAGGGGTGAAACATGTAGAGAATGCTGAATATGGTAGGAGAGGAGGTTATCCTCTATTGCTAGATCTCCCACTTGATTTTAATTTAGGGAGACCTAAATTATTAGGTTATAGTTTTTTCTGGCCAAGTCCGCTTGAGAAGTGACACAACATATATTTTTTCCTTGTATGGCCAAATGATTACTATAACAGCACTTAATGCACAGTTTTATATGTGACTAGTGATGAAGATTTTAAGTCACAACCTCAGGCCAAGGACTTGCTTTTAATATAGACCATTAAAAGTTATATTTTATTTTTCATCCCATTTTCTGTGAAAACCCTTACAATTCATGTTATGGGATAGCACCTTTCCATGAAACCATTGTTATGGGCTTTGTTTTTTACGGTATTCACTGTGCAGCCAAAATCACATGTCACCTGTATTATATGGGTTGGTACAATTGCGGCGGATCTCATATCGTGGTCATGCGATACACTCCAAAATGGCAGTGCCTATGCATTAGGGAGGTTAATGTCCGTGATCAGTGCAAGCACTGATTGTGGTCATTGCTGCCGGGTCTCCACTTTGTAATACAACGGAGACCAGGCAGCTATGGCGGCCACTCAGCTCCTGAGTGCTTACCATACTTGAATACCCAAAATTTGCTGTATTATTATAACAGATGTCGGGAAAGGGTTAATAAATCTGTCACATTGTTAGACTGTCTAGTTTAACTTAGGTCATACCCACTTCCTGGGTGTTTAAAACACTTGATAAGGCATGAATATGCATGATATGGCATAAATGATGCAGATTTCTGGCGCGTTTTGCTTTGTCATTACACATACTGGGGCAGATAAACTGACACTGTCTAAGGTTTAGAGAGTGCAAACCGCATATTAAAAAAATAGAAAGAAGTTACAAATTGTGGATAACTTTAAAAGGACAAAATAGCAGTCTCTAGTGGTCAAGTGTAAAAATGCAGCACAAATTTTTCACACAATGAAATAGCAGCCACTAGTGGTCAATTGGGAGAAAAGCAACATAATTCTGGTGCTTGTGCCTCTGCAAGTAGTGAAGAGAAATCAACACTTACAGGTGTGTCACTTTATATATAACTTATTGAGGACCTTTCCTGATCCATCATTGTTTAAGCACTGAAAAAATAAAACAGAGTTCCTTTTTTAAAATAACACTTGCCCTCTACGTAAGGCTGCAAAATTTAACATTTTTGATAGGAGTCTAACATTTATTTTTGTCTAACACAAGACACAAATGTTCAATTATTGCAATATTCCCTATCCCAGTGCAAGTTTTCAGAGAACGTAAAATTGTCACCTAGCCCTCTCCTCTCCCTATAAGACAATATCTTCTTGCGTCTCCTTCTTACAATCCATAATTCTGTAGATTACACAGCACAGCTGTCTCCCTCATTACGGCATTATGTCAAACACAGAACTTGCCAATATATATAGAATAAACTATGTCCAATTTAATGAAGGGCAATGGACATAAATCAGTGTAGCAGAAGTCTAACTAATTTACAGGTATTTTATATTAATTCAATCTGTATCATGTAATATGGTAATTTAATGCTTCTTTGCCTGTAAAGAGTATAAACAGAATCTAGATGTTACATTGCAGTGAAGGGGAACTCCTTTATCCAATATATTCAGAATTTGTTTTAAAGAGAATGTCATATTGAAAAAAAATACCTACAGTTTATATCATATTTTATTGTAAATGGTCAACCAATAGTAAAAGAATATAAGAAATATTGTAGTACAGTATAAATGAAACTTTCTCCATTTAACAGGCTCCTTTACTTCTCCCCATTTCACACTTGACTGTTCACTAATTCAGTCAGTTCATTGAAGCATCAGATTATAAAAGTCTATGAAGAGGAGAATGAGGAAAGAGAACCAGAGAGGCATACAGTGGGTACGGAAAGTATTCAGACCCCTTTAAATTTTTCACTCTGTTTCATTGCAGCCATTTGCTAAAAGCAAAAAATTTTATTTTATTTCTCATTAATGTACACTCAGCACTCCATCTTGATAGAAAAAAAAACCCCCAGAAATGTAGATATTTTTGCAAATTTATTAAAAAAGAAAAAACTGAAATATTACATGGTCATAAGTAGAGATGAGCGAATCATTCTGCAGAAGTGGAATTCGATCCGAATTTCAGGAAATCTTTGATTCTCCACGATTCCGGATTTCCTGATGCTTCGTGGTAACGAATATTTAGTAATGATCTTTGTGACATCAGACGGTCACAAGATATTATCTAGTGATGTGATTGGGTAGGCGTGTCTTTAGTTGTTAGCAGATCCTTCCACATGAATAAAAGTTGTCCGAGAGAGAGAGAGAGAGAGAGAGAGAGAGAGAGAGAGAGAGAGAAAGAGAGAGAGAGAGAGAGAGAGAGAGAAAGAAAGAGAGAGAGAGAGAGAGAGAGAGAAAGACACAGAGAAAGAGAGAGAGAGAGAGAGAGAAAGGCACAGAGAAAGAGACAGAGAGAGAGAGAGAGACACAGACACATATGACCGAGGCATCCAAAGGCTTCTGCCATTTTGCCGCCCACCCCGTCTCTCTGCAGCCCGGAAATAGTTGTTTATTCGGCGTGAAGTGATGTGGATCGAAGCAAATTTTTTTTGGAACTTCGAATCAAACTGCCAAATCGAACTTTTGAGAAATTTGCTCATCTCTAGTCATAAGTATTCAGACCCTTTGTTGTGACACTCATATTTAACTCACATGCTGTCTATTTCCTTCTGATCCTCCTTGAGATGGTTCTACTCCTTCATTGGAGTCCAGCTGTGTTTAATTAAACTGATTGGACTTGATTAGGAAAGGCACACACCTGTCTGTATAAGACCTCACAGCTCACAGTGCATGTCAGAGCAAATGAGAATCATGAGGTCAAAGGAACTGCTCCCAAGGAGCTCAGAGACAGAATTGTGGCAAGGCACAGATCTGGCCAAGGTTACAAAAGAATTTCTGCAGCACTCAAGGTTCCTAAGAGCACAGTGGCTTACATAATCCTTAAATGGAAGAAGTTTGGGACGACCAGAACTCTTCCTAGACCTGACCGTCCAGCCAAACTAAGCAATCGACGGAGAAGAGCCTTGGTGAAAGAGGTAAAGAAGAAGAACCCAAAGATCACTGTGGCTGAGCTCCAGAGATGCAGTAGGGAGATGGGAGAAAGTTCCACAAAGTCAACTATCACTGCAGCCCTCCACCAGTCGGGGCTTTATGGTAGAGTGGCCCGAAGGAAGCCTCTCCTCAGTGCAAGACATATGAAAGCCTGCATAGAGTTTGCCAAAAAACACATGAAGGACTCCCAGACTATGATAAATAAGATTCTCTGGTCTGATGAGACGAAGATTGAACTTTTTGGCGTTAATTCTAAGCGGTATGTAAGGAGAAAACCAGCCACTGCTCATCACCTGCCCAATACAATCCCAACAGTGAAACATGGTGGTGGCAGCATCATGCTATGGGGGTGTTTTTCAGCTGCAGGGACAGGATGACTGGTTGCAGTTGAAGGAAAGATGAATGTGGCCAAGTTCAGAGATATCCTGGAAGAAAACCTCTTCCAGAGTGCTCTGGACCTCAGACTGGGCCGAAGGTTCACCTTCCAACAAGACAATGACCCTAAGCACACAGCTAAAACAACAAAAGGAGTGGCTTCGGAACAACTCTGTGACCATTCTTGACTAGCCCAGCCAGAGCCCTGACCTTAACCTCAAACCCAAAGCATCTCTGGAGAGACCTGAAAATGGCTGTCCACCAACGTTCACCATCCAACCTGATGGAACTGGAGAGGATCTGCAAGGAAGAATGGCAGAGGATCCCCAAATCCAGATGTGAAAAACTTGTTGCATCATTCCCAAGACGACTCATGGCTGTACTAGCTCAAAAGAGGGCGTCTACTCAATACTGAGCAAAGTGTCTGAATACTTATGACCATGTGATATTTCAGTTTTTCTTTTTTTAATAAATTTGCAAAAATATCTACATTTCTGGGGGGTTTTTTCTGTCAAGATGGGGTGCTGAGTGTACATTAATGAGAAATAAAATGAACATTTTTGCTTTTAGCAAATGGCTGCAATGAAACAAAGAGTGAAAAATTTAAAGGGGTCTGAATATTTTCCATACCCACTGTACATAGATATGCTGCAGCAGCTAATAGTAAGTCTTCCAACACATCGCAGAGTTATAAACACATAAGGCTGGGTTCGCATCTGCGCTCTGTGACCCTTCAGGGATTCGGTCCCCCATTCCACTTGAAAAATACGGAGAGAACAGTCCTGCAAGCACTGTTTCTCTCTGCATTTTTCGGTCGGAAACTTGGCGGACCCCATTGTAGTTTATGGGGTCCACGGGTAACCGCTTTGTAAGTGGATTGGGTTTCCGTTTTTCAGATCCTCAAGACCTGAAGAACAGAAACCCCAACACAGGTGTGATACTTTTATCAAGTCTATTTTTTTTGGATTTTTAGAAAAAGTGCACATATAATGACAGGTAGTCAACATGATAAGCAAATATTATCAACATACAGTGCTATACAAAAACTAATAAAAATGTAAAGGAGAACCACGGAAGGAAAGGAAAGAACAACTGGAGAGTGCAGTTGAGGAGGAATGTAAAAGGCTAAAACAAAAATGAGAAGGACAGCTAGTAAAAGTCTACATGACAACATCGTGACAGTGAGATATTGCAAATCTACACAATTGAATCACAAAGCCGAAACGACCACCACTGAGTTTTGAAGGGATCCTGCTGATACATCTGTGTGAAGAGGGTTATATGAGCAAATTGTCCTGTACATTGTGTGTGTAGTATATGGGAAATATAACAGGTAGTCTTCTCTCACTATTTTAGGGAATACTGACAGATAGGAAAGGAGGAAACAGATGAAAATGCAGAATGCAAGTCACATACAGTATTAGCCAAATGTAGTCTTACTCTTCGGGTACTCATACAACAGCATATTCTGAAAAGTTACCTGAAATGACATTAGCCATGGACAAAGTCATGTTATGTTCTGTGCCACAGCCTTTGCTGCATCTGTATATCTGTATGTGCATATGGAGGTTCATTCTCCATGTGATGCTGTATATAAATATAGGGATTCTTTTCTAGAAGCATATGGCACCCAAGAGAACTTGTACTGTAGATCACAGACTATATAACTCCATTCTTAAAAGTTGTATTAAGAGGCTCATGCAGGCTTCTCACATGTAGCTCTGTCATGTACACGAGGCTTAGTACACCCATTGTTTACAAACAAATGCTGGGATATGCTGTTCACCAGAAAACTATAGAAATAAAAGATTATTTTAGTCAGGAGGGCCCAAACAGGTAAAACCCAACTCATGCATAAAGTAACTGCACACAAATGCTGGCTGAGACATTTGTGCTTCACAAAACTGGAGGTTTTTAATTTTCCACACAGGAATCAGATATACCTGTATAATGTGTGTATTCCCCACCTCAACCAAGCATGACCTTTAAGTAATGAGCTGAGCTACTGTAGGACACAGAAGTGCTCGGCTTCAATATAATGCCATATAATGCATCATTCATCACATGCCCTGTAAAGAGAGTCGTGACTTATTGAGGTCTTTGATGCCACCGGCAACACAAGAAATATTCACTTAAAGTCAAACCTGATAAAATGACATAACGTACTGTATATAAGCGGGAATACATTGATCCATTATCTACTGTGTGTCCTTAACTCAGCAAGGTACTTTCATGTGAGAGCCTGGTGCTTCATGTCATATGTCAGGTTCAGCTTTTCTAGATGTCTTGCTCACAACCACACACATTGTCTGGATGATATTTATTATCGGTAGTAGAGCTCCATCTAGGCTTCTAGCTCAAGTAAGTGAAACCCAGGATGTGCCATGAGGCTTCCTTCCCAAACAGACCATTCAGTACCTAAACCCAAATCCAGTTGCATGTATCTCACTAACACAGTGCCTCCAGCTATCATATGTCATACTTAGCAACTTTGGAGACTCAGGGAGAGTCCATAAGGGAATACAAAGCAGGTTATGCAGTGCTCCACACAGGTGTTCTTTTTAGCTTTATGTTTTGTCCATTTATAGAGGACCTGGCCCTCATATTTGAATACAAATAGTACATACCGTATGACCCCCTTCAACACACCCCATAATAAATACATACCACACAACAGACCCCCATACCAATGACAATAATAAATGATAGCTGAGCTGGGATTCTCAACTGGACTCCTCAAGCCCTGCACTAGACCTCATACAGTGTAATCAGTATTTCCTGGAGTGCTTCTTTAAATTGTAACCAAAACCTCAAACGGCTTTTTAATTTCTGACAGCATTTGTGACATTAATACATATGGTAATATAGTTTAATTTTGGCTCCTTTCTGTGGAAGCCTGCACTTCTTTATGTTTTCCATTGTTTCTCTATTGAGAGCTGGAATCTGTATACTGCTTTCACTAGGTGTAAGCTTGAGGGTCAGCCTTTTGAATAATGCAGTAAAGCTGAGGCTGGAAGGGACACTTCAAACAGTTATATATAAGGCATTTAAAACATAGAACAGTGTTGTATGAAAGATAAGATTCTCAGCTTTATTATAGTTCAGAGGATCACAGAAACTTCATGTCATATGACATCTCATTGTAAATGGCCTCTCGGGAACCTCATGCGGCCACTAAACAAGGAGTGGCTGATAATAATAAATCATCATCAATTCAGCTGGTACATGGCTGGAGCCGCTGAGTTGGCCGCACTTTTTGTATCCATCTATTGCTATTAGCCCTTTCTTTTCAAAATGCTCCCTCTCCTCTGCCATCATCTATCAGGGCTAGGACAGAAATTCTTGGTGACTTGAATAGTCACTGTAATATATTTTTCTTGGTGAATTGTTAAGCTAGATTTTAATACAATATAAAGGTAACCTGTCAGGTGGTTTTTCCTGATTTTTCTAAATCTAAAGACAATCTTTATACCATGTAATCTAATGTAACCACTTTTAGTTGGTTTACTGTGTGTCAGAGTTTTGTTCCCAGTTTTGGCACATATTGTAGCATTTATAGTCATTCCCCTTTTTGACACCCTCTTTTGCTGTTACGTCATGCCCCCTTGATGGATGAGATGGAAAAAGCATCTAAAATATTTAATGAATGTGGTGAATGGGCAAATGGTGTCAATTATGGTGTATTCTGTTAGTGAATACAGTATCTCCCACTGTTTGTGGCTTTAGGTCTTTATATTGTACATATGGTAATTTCACACATTTTTCTCTTAGTGCAGTGGTAGCGCAGGGTACAAACTCCCAGCGTACTAGGTGGTGATGGTCTTACCATCACAATTGACACAGTAAAACACTGCAACATGAGAGGCATGGGCTGTGAGGAGAGGTGAACCCAGTTGTTGGTGCACAGTACATTCAGCAGTCCAGGAAAGCAGGTTAAGGAGGAGACCATGCATTGGTTCCTGAAGAAACTCAGAGGAATGTCTCAGACCAGAGGGTGCACATAATATCTTGATACCCAGTACATGGACAACAAAGCCTGTGTAGAGGGAGCAGCCCCAGCAGCGTCCCAGCAAATCTGTGAAGGAGAAGAAAACTCCCCTTGCCCAGACCAAGAGGCTGAAGACCAATTTCCCTGTTTGGTAACATAAAGAAACTCAAAATGTGTTGGAATAATGTTTATTATTGCCTGTATTGCAACAACTACTGTTTATACGTTTATAACTGCATAAGCTTCTGTCTCTAGGCATAGTGTTAAGTTGTTAATAAAGCCCTGTTAAAAAGGTGGGGGCTAGAGTAACAAAACCAGGAAGTTCCTCTCTGTTTCTCTCTTTGTAGCTACAGCATAGAGCAGAGCACATGGAGCTCACAGACAAGTAGCTGAGATCATAAGTTACATTATACAGTGTATTATTCTTGTTCCTCAATAAATTTCTGTTTACTGTTTAACACCTGGACAGTCAAAGATTAATCGGCTGCCAACAGGTTATGGGCCCAGATACCCCCAGATACCCAGAGACACAGAAAGAAAAAGAAAAACAGTGATCCAAGATGGCCACCAGCAGCAACTCTATGAAGTTCACAGTGCCAAACCTGAATAATCAGAACTATCAATCCTGGAAATTCAAGATAAAGATGCTGCTGATAAGAGAAGGTACGTGGAAATACACACAGGAGTCTAAACCTGACCCAGTAACAGTTGACTGGATAGAGAAGGATCAGAAAGCACTATATCCCTCAGCATAGATGATCAGATTGTACATGTATGCAAATGTGACACTGCAAAAGAAGTGTGGGAGCAGCTGCAGAAAGTGCATGAAAGGATAAATCTCAGCAATAAGCTATATCTAATGAGAAAGCTGTACCAGTCTAAGCTAAATAGGAACAGTGATATGCAGGACTATATAAGAAACACTTTAGAAATTGTGGAGCACTTACGTGGCATTGGAGAAGATCTCAAAGATTTACATATTGCTGCACTACTATTAAGCGGTCTTCCAGAAAGCTGTAACATGCTTGTAACCACTAGATGTGCGCCCAGATAATGAGCTCACACTGGAGTATGTCAGAGGAAAGCTTATAGATGAATACAAGCGGAAGACAGAGAGTGTATGCAGCGCTGGGGTATCTAAAGCAGAATCCGTTTTAAAAGCCAAAGCTCTACCCCAAAATAAAAGTCATTTGAAAGAAACACGTGAGTGTTTTGTATGCAAGAAAACAGGGCACCTAAAAGCTGACTGCAGAGTCTGGAAATCTAGGATGAATCATCTGAAAAAGCAAAATCAAAGGGTTAAAAGTGCCATCACTGAAGAAAAAACACAATTCAAGTACTGAAACTGCTTTTACCATTAATGCAAGTACATCCAAGCATGCATGGTGTATAGACTCTGGAGCAACTAGTCATATGACCAATGACAGAAACTTCTTTTCTAACTTTAACCAAAGTAAGTCAGAGAAAGTGATTTTGGCTAATGGTCAGTATATGAATACAGAGGGAATAGGGGATGGTTATATTGATTGTCAAGTCTCCCCAACACAAAGCAGAAAGATCCCAGTAAAAGACGTGCTGTATGTTCCTAGCCTTGAAAGCAATCTGTTATCTGTGAAGAAACTCACAAGACAAGGAAGTTACATTTAAAGATAATGGCTGCATCATCTCAAAAAGGGGCTGTATACTAGCAGAAGGAAAGATCAAAGATGAGCTATATCAATTAAATTGCAAAGAAAACGCATATACTGCTAAACAAGAACACCACACAAATTGTATCCATCTATGGCACAGGCGTCTTGCACATAGAGACCCAGAAGCAATAAGAAAGTTAATTCAAAAACAACTTGCTGAAGGCATTACAATTGATCAGTGTAATCAGACAATGAAGTGTACAAGCTGTCTTAAAGGAAAAATGTCCCAAAAATCTTTTCCTAAGAAAAGTACTACAAAATCAGAACAGCCACTGGATTTAATACATACTGATATTTGTGGTCCAATGAATACTCTAACTCCTGGAAAGAAGAGATATTTTCTCACATTTATCGATGACTATTCAAGATATATGGCTGTCAATCTACTTCACAGCAAAGATCAAGTACCAGGGAAACTTGAAACATCTCTAGCTGAAGTATATAACAAATTTGGGAGAATGCCAAAAATCCTGCATGCAGATAATGGAACTGAATATACAAGCAGTGAGACACAAAGCATTTTAAAGAAAAATGGAATTGTGTTTCAGACCACTGTACCATACAATCCTGAACAAAATGGTGTAGCGGAAAGAAGAAACCGGACACACTGTGAAAGTGGAAGAAGTATGCTATTCGACGCAGATTTGCCTACAACATATTGGGGTGAAGCAATCATGACAGCATGTTATCTTCAAAACAGGTTACCAGGTAAAGCTACAGAGAAAACTACATTTGAGATATGGAACAGCAAAAAGCCTAATCTACAACACAAAAGAGTATTTGGAAATAAAGTTTGTGCATGTCCCTAAGGAAAAACGTACCAAGTGGGAATCCCATGCCAAAGAAGGTATCCTGGTGGGCTACAGTGAAACCCAGAAAGGATATAGAATCCTGCACCCAGAAACGAACAAGGTCACAATAAGCAGAGATATAATGATTGATGAGAAATTCGTCTCGCTCAAGTTGTATGACATCATACCAGTAGTCCAGATGAAGCAACAACAACGTAAGTCACAGTTACAAAATGACAAAAAGAAAGATGTAGAAGTTAGGTTAGATTCTTCAACCATTGAAGAAGCAACGGAAACATCAAGTGAACCTGAAATAAGCAGATCTTCAAGATCAAACAAGGCTATACCAGCTAAGCGTCTATCCTTCATTGCTAAAACACTGCCCGAACTAGAGCCACAATCATGGGATGAGATGCAACGACTACCTGCCCATAAAAAAACAAAATGGATTAATGCTGCTAATGAGGAAATGAAATCGCTTCAACTTCAAACCTGGAAACTCACCAAACTACCACAAGGCAAGAAAGCAATAAAGTGTAAGTGGGTGTTTAAGACCAAATATGACTCTCAAGGGAAAGTTCACAGATTTAAAGCAAGATTCGTTGCAAAAGGATATTCTCAGAAATATGGTGAAGATTATGATGCTACATTTTCTTCAGTTGCTAAGCAGACCACGTTTAGGACTCTATTAGCTGTATCTGCTATACAAAGGATGTCTGTCAGACATTTAGATATCAAAACTGCCTTTCTAAATGGTGACATTGAGGAGGATTTGTATATGACTCAACCTGAGTGTTATATCTGAAAAGGTGAAGAAAACCTCATTTGTAAACTGACAAGATGGTGGCTGATATTATGACAAAGCCATTGCCAAGAACCTATGTCCAAACTCTGCATGTTACACAGTCAGAACAATGTGATCGCTTCTTTAATAAGTGGCTTAATATGGGCATATTCAGTCATAGGGCCTAAGGCAGCATAAGCTATAAACATAGCCCTGTATGTAGTCCCATCACCTACAGTTATTACAGATAAAGATTGTGGGAGAAGAATGAAAGGAGCCTTCATAAATACAGCTATGTGTGAATAGGTGAACATCTGTAATGCAGCTCAGGCATGGTGATTTATGAAGACATGTTTGCATTGACATACTGAGGTGTTACACAGTCTGACCTATTAAGAGGTCTGGAACAAGATCTAGTCTCAGCAGAGCATGCAATAATATAGCAGAAGTCATGGTATACATTACAGAAACTTAGCAATACATTGACATTTATTGTTGCCATCAAACCACAGGAAGGTTTGTGGAGAGAAAGCTATTACAGCCAGCCCACTCTGTCTCATTAACTGCAGCGAGAGTTCAGACCCCTACGTCTATGGGGGCAGGTAAAATTATGGAAATAAATGTGTTCACTTTGTACAAATTGAAGACGACGTAAATGGCTCTGTAAGAGACAGCCAATGTTGTCCTAAGCTTTATTTGTCTGTATAAACTGTTAATGTTGAATGTATTTCTGTGATTCTGTTCCTTTAAGACAGCAGCCATTGTAATTGTGACATGATGCTGGAGTGACTCCCCCCCCTTTTATGTCAGCTTGCCTGTTCTGCAGACAGAATGTGAGCAGAGAAGCAGGAAGTGACGAGACAGAGAGGAGCAGCCATCTTAGAAAGTGTTGTATTGAACTGGTGTGGAGATTTTTCTGTACAGCTAAGCTGTATCTTGGTCCAGAGACAAACAGAGTGTAAAGAGACAACAGGACTAGTGAGTCCACGTGAAAGGAACTGTGCTCAGTGGCTGATCAGTGAGACTGACATTGTGACTGTGTATATGGATACCACAGATAGAGACTCGCAGTGCTGTTGATGTACTGGACGGCACCTGCTAAACCCCGGCTTACAACCCAGCTCAGTGTATGGATTCGGCAGGACTGTCAGTGTGCTGAGTGGAATCTGCTGTTGGATTACATTGCATTCATTGGGTTTCCCTGTTAAAGAGGACTTCATTTCTCCCAAGATCCTGATAACAGTGAGGAGAGGACGCTTCACTATAAAAGAAAGGAACGACTTTGGGCCCCACCGCGCGCTTCTACGGACTGTAAGCGGTCCACCTGGACCACTGGGGAAAAGGGGGTGCACCCAAATGTGAAGTCAGGGTCAGTTAGGGATAGTTTTGAGTATATTGTTCATTCAGTGTCCATACTGCAGAAGTGGACAGAGTAAAAGTAGAAACCATTGCAGAATTTGCCTTGAAATTGTTCATGCTATATTGTATATTTTGCTTGTCTTTAGCCCTGTCATTTTACCTTTAACTAGCCTTTATTAACTTATAGTAAATATATATTTTTTTCTTGAACTACCGCGTGTGCGTTCATTTCTGGTTGCGGAGTCCAAACCACCTGCCTTGCTCTCGGTTCACAAATTGGCGTAGTCGGCAGGATCCGCTTACCAGAATGGACAGTGACGCACCCGTTCGGGAGAATGGTGCTGGAGGAAGAATGCCAGCAGGGGCTATAATGAGTCAGTTAGCTAAATTTGATGGCAATAATATGTCAGTGAGTATGTGGGTGGAACAGATACGAATGATACAGCGAATGTACCAGACAGCTGAGTCAGCAGCTCGTGCTCTGTGCCAAGATTTCATTCGAGTATATGGGTGCCCTAAACGCATCCACTCCGACCAGGGTGCCTGCTTTGAGGGACACGTAATGAAAGAAGTTCAACGTATCTACGGGATAAAGAAGTCGCACACGACTCCATACCACCCTCAGGGAAATGGGGCCTGTGAAAGATTCAACAGAACTCTGCTACAGATGCTGCGGACTCTGGAGGAAGACAAGAAGTTACAGTGGCCTCAGTTCTTGTCTGAAATGGTGTGGGCCTATAACAATCAGGTCCATTCTACAACGGGGTACTCTCCTTATACACTTCTCTTTGGGTGGTCTGGGCGAAGTGTAGGAGAATTACAGTTGGATGATGTGGATGGGTTCCCTCCGAGGGATCCAACCTCTTGGGTGCGGGCGCACCGGCAGAGACTTGAGACGATCCATCGATTGGTGCGGCAGCGCCTGCAAGAACATCCCCATCCTGATAAGACCCCAGTGCAAGAAGCACCATTGCAACCAGGCGACCTGGTGCTAGTTCGTGTCAAGAAACCCCAAGGGAAATTGGAAAGCCGATGGGAGGCTTTGCCGTATCGTGTTGTTGGCCGCAAGTATGCGAATGGGCCAGTGTACCAGGTCCAGAAAGAAGGAACTGATTGTGTTCGAGTACTTCACCGAAATATGTTGCGCCTGTGTCATTCTGAAGGGACAAATCATGATGGGCTTGCCAATGTGAATGAGCCCCCACAGTCAGAGAATGGAGGTGCGGAATGGGCCTCAGACGAGGAGGATGATTGTTGGCCGATCCCTGCTCCTGGGGATGTTCCACCTGTGACTACTGTATCTCCGGCCTGTGCCCCCTCTGGTGCGGAATCCGCTGGTCCTTCTCAGCCCATAGCTGCAGCACCCCATAATATACCACCGGTCCTCAGACGGACCACTAGGCCAAATGCTGGTATTCCCCCTGTTCGGTATGCGCAGGATGAGTTTGTTTGGCCTGCCATACATCGGTATACTACCACCCTGTGCATAAAAGTACAACCCTCTGGATATACAGTCATAGGCAGGGACTGCCAATCTTAAAGTGGGGGGGAATATGTAAGAGACAGCCAATGTTGTCCTAAGCTTTATTTGTCTGTATAAACTGTTAATGTTGAATGTATTTCTGTGATTCTGTTCCTTTAAGACAGCAGCCATTGTAATTGTGACATGATGCTGGAGTGACTCCCCCCCCTTTTATGTCAGCTTGCCTGTTCTGCAGACAGAATGTGAGCAGAGAAGCAGGAAGTGACGAGACAGAGAGGAGCAGCCATCTTAGAAAGTGTTGTATTGAACTGGTGTGGAGATTTTTCTGTACAGCTAAGCTGTATCTTGGTCCAGAGACAAACAGAGTGTAAAGAGACAACAGGACTAGTGAGTCCACGTGAAAGGAACTGTGCTCAGTGGCTGATCAGTGAGACTGACATTGTGACTGTGTATATGGATACCACAGATAGAGACTCGCAGTGCTGTTGATGTACTGGACGGCACCTGCTAAACCCCGGCTTACAACCCAGCTCAGTGTATGGATTCGGCAGGACTGTCAGTGTGCTGAGTGGAATCTGCTGTTGGATTACATTGCATTCATTGGGTTTCCCTGTTAAAGAGGACTTCATTTCTCCCAAGATCCTGATAACAGTGAGGAGAGGACGCTTCACTATAAAAGAAAGGAACGACTTTGGGCCCCACCGCGCGCTTCTACGGACTGTAAGCGGTCCACCTGGACCACTGGGGAAAAGGGGGTGCACCCAAATGTGAAGTCAGGGTCAGTTAGGGATAGTTTTGAGTATATTGTTCATTCAGTGTCCATACTGCAGAAGTGGACAGAGTAAAAGTAGAAACCATTGCAGAATTTGCCTTGAAATTGTTCATGCTATATTGTATATTTTGCTTGTCTTTAGCCCTGTCATTTTACCTTTAACTAGCCTTTATTAACTTATAGTAAATATATATTTTTTTCTTGAACTACCGCGTGTGCGTTCATTTCTGGTTGCGGAGTCCAAACCACCTGCCTTGCTCTCGGTTCACAGCTCCTTGAAAAATGGTCTCATTTACTGTGTGATTATCAAAGATTAAACATTTGTCTGGAAAAATAGCCCTGAAGTGCAAGGAATTGTCGAAATAATTTTAATGCTTTTAATACTGTATATTGTGTATGTTGGCATGTTTCCTTGAGGGTAACATAGCTACAGTACATAGAATGATTTATAGGACTACTTAGAGAGCATTTTTTGGCATTATAATCAATTTTACATTACACTATATTCTGATGGGAGGATTAAATGAGGTCAATTATCTTTGTAATAAGTCTGGTTTGTTGCCAATTTTCCAAAAATTTCAGGTATGGCCAAACCCAAGGTTTTTGGGGTTTACCACCCACAAATTATTATATGCTGGGCGCTCTTCAGACCCCAGAGTATAATAAGCAGAGATCCGGGGGGGGGGGGGGCGGATGAACACTGATACTCAACTCTCTACAGCATCTTTGCAGGCACCTTTGAGCCTCTTGAGTTTGCTCAATAACAGATTTCAGTGGTCCCCTGGGGCAGCTGATATCACCCAGGAGACCAGAAAAGGAAGAGGATCAACGATACCTGTGAAGGAGCCCAGAAGAGGTCAGGAAAGGTGAGTGTTTATTTTTTTTCCCACACCTCCCCTGGGCCCCTGCTTGTTATACGCTGGGATTTGAAAAGACTCAGACCCAGGAGTAGAATACTAGAACTTCTGGTATTTTGACTGCTGGTTGAAATGAAACTGGCAGGCGAGAATATCTACAAAATTAATCTAGCAAAATTCTGCCATCTCTAATTATTACTTTTCCCCCAGTTTAAGTCCACACAAGTTTGCAGGTTTTCCTGCAAGACTACAGAATTGTTAACAGAGTACCAAGAAATAATTAACAACCTGAGCGAGAATACTGGGAGCTGTCTGTACGGCTGATGTCCAATTGTGTGTCTTCACTCTTTTTCAAGAAATTGGACTGTTAGGCCCTTCCCGCTATGCGTCGTACTATTATGTCTTGCTAAGCGTATACTTAATGCTCAGTGCCATAATAGTATGTAATATTGCTTCCGATGGATTAACCCCCTAGATGCCATGATCAAAAGCGATCATGACATCCAGGCGGTCCGGGGAAACATTGCCCCCCCATCTATTCAACCATCCCTCTGATCCCTGTGATCTTATCGTGGGGTCCGAGGGATTGCCATGGCAGCCAGAAGGCCGAGCTAAGGCCCATAGTTCCCATAGGAAACCTATGTGCGATGTACTGCATAAAAGCCACCAGTATCCAAGAATAGCATTATTTATCATGTACACTGAATAACGTATTTTGGTCACTTCGCTTTCCCCAAAAAATATCAATAGAAAAAGATCAAAGAGTCATTCAAGTTATAGGTGTTGGAATAGGGTGACACCAGGAAAATCATTCATTTTCAAAAAGTGACATTTTATTTGCAAAAGTAGGAAAACATAAAACCAATATCAATATGGTATTGCTGTAATCATAATGACCAGCCGGACAAAGCTGCCATGTCATTTTTAATGCAGAGTGAACGCCATAAAAACAAAATGCAAAAAAATGATAGAATGGTGTTATTTCACATGAACCCCCAAAAATGTTAATAAAAGTTGCTCAAAACATTATATGTACTCCTAAATGGTGCCAAATAAAAGTACACGCAAAGAATGTGTTGACAGAAAAATAAAGTAATGAGTTTTGATACGCGGAGGAAGAAAAATATGAAAAAAAAAAAAATCACCAAGCATTAATGTACAAACTACCCTGCATCCTTAAAGGGTTAAACTCTATGGGATGTGTCTGTCTGAATTTGTCTTAAAAGAGTTATGCCATTATGAACATTCATCCCTGATCCATAGGAAACGGATGGGTGTCTGATTACTGGGGGTCTGACTGCCAGGTCCCCCTATCGAACAGGAGACTGGGGGGCCAAAAGTCGCCTTAAAGCCTCCTTGCGAATAGAGCTCCAGGGACTGTGGGCACTGGCAGAGACTGAAATCCCAGCAGCCTCATAGCAGTGAATGGCACACTGGTCACACTCCATTCGCAAAGAGTCTTTAGGGGGACTTTTGGTCCCCTGGTGTGATTACTGCACAACTCCTTTAAGGGTACATCTTTCACGGAGACTTTGACCAATCCAGTTGACTGTTTGTAGAGGAAGTTGCTAAATTATTTATTTTAGACAGAGTAAATCTTGAATGAATAGACATTATCAGTCACTTATACTAAGATACACTGGCCCATACTTACTAATGCTAATAGCTAGAAAGCATAATCTTAGACCAGGCAGTCATATGATGTGCCAAATGTATCACAGTCGTGCATACTGTGTGATAGTTTTGGCACATTCTACATCGAGTTAGATATATTTCTATTTTTAAGCCTTCTCCTTCAACCTATACTATTTTTTTCTCTTTTTAAGCCTTCTATTCCAACCACCAAATTAATCTGCAGCTTTTTAAATACATTTATGCAGAAAGAAGTTGCAATTTATTCCAAGATACTGGTACAAGCACCTCAGTAAATGTGTTATATTGCTGAAGTTTCTGAGGGTCACAGTATCACTAGACTGAAGTAGAAGCTATAGGAAAACAGTCACCTTGCCCTCTATCGACTTCGCTATGCTTTCTTCAGAAGCTATATAGCTAGTTCAATATAGTAAATCCACAACCATAAAAAGTAAAGTCAAGCTGTCTAGTGGCAATGTAGCAAATACTAATAATAAAAGAAGAGATCATGTTTACTGTACATATGTTGTAGTGTCCCACAGGGAACATTATAAAAGGGACAGAGTGTATTTAGTTGCATATATCAACTGTATGTGTTTGGTCTGTCATTCTGCCTGTAATGGGTCAAACAATTTGGGTTGTGCGCATAACAATTGGATGACCCAAGACCTAGGAAACCTCTAGCTGGGGAGGGTAGGAGACAGTGAGTCTCTACCTCCTTGTGTGATGACTGAGGCTGGCCTTAATCCATCTCCAAGTCAGCCCTTGTTCTGCAGATCAGAGTAATCCCTGTGACTGTGAGTATAATGTTATATGGGCCTCAGTTACTATCCTGTTTGTTAGCCTCAGATCCGACAGGGCAACCCTTTTCAGAGCTGTACCTCATAGTCAGAGCATTTCAGACATCTTGTGGATTAAGAGAGTTTCAGCATACTGTCCCAGCAAGGGAGACACCAGGATGTACCATCTTAAAGCTGAGCCCCTGCTCTATGGATGTTACAAAGCTCTGTACCTCCAGCATCTGATTTAGTTGGTGGTTATCACTTATTCTTCATCATTAAACTTCAACTTCCTTCATTTGCAACCCTGTTTCCTGAGTCTCATCCCTGCACCTATCATCAAGGGCACTCCAACCATCAACAGGTTCAGGGAGGATTTACGACTAAGACATGTCCCAGGAGAACAAGTACTACCACCATCATACACCCTGCAGGCCCCCTCTACATTGTAACAGCCTTTATGGACCACCACAGGATTTGGTAGAGATCCTCGTCACCGTGACCACAGCTATTGCTACCCCCTGTCTCCTGGCCTCTCTCCCATCAGGCTATTGCACTGTAAATGTGATTTTGGATTCATTTATGCAAAAGGCACTTTTATAACTAAATAACTAAACTAAGTGAACATGATCGATCATAACAATTGGAAGGAAAGAGATGCTTTCAGAAATGCTAAATAATGCCGAATAAAGCTTAGATTCCCATCTCTGCCATGCAGAATAAAATAATGATGGAAGTGAGTAACCTATGTTTCACTTGGGCAATTTTATTTTCCTAAAGGAGTTAAATGACTAATGTTACGATTCCTTCAACATGTCATTTTTCTGGGGCTTAATAATTATAGACTTTTACACATTGTTTAGAGCTTTATTGGTTTGTGTATTTACTTTTTACGGGTAAGAATAATTTCATATAAGCATAACCTTTATCAGGAAACATAAGCAGACCACATGACTACATGTCCCAGCTGTTGTTCCCGTGACCTAATATTTCTGTACCAAGTAGATAGATAGTGACTGAGCTAGAATGGGAGTCAGTATTTGGATCTACCTTTCATCAACATTCCTGGCCTTGTAATTACATAAATATATAGCGCTCATTTAAACCATATGGCATTAACCCTCTCTTCTGGAATGTGTACTACTTTTAGGCTCATGCCAATGTAAGATGCAATAGAAATTGCATATTTATGAGAGAAATCCCCTTTTATATTATACCAACCCTATAAAATGACTATCTGGTTGGGCAAATAAAAAATATATAATAATAATAATAATAATAATAATAATAATAATAGTCCTTTAATAGTCCCACAGTGGGGAAATTCAGTGTGTTACAGCAGCAAAGATAAGATAAGCAGATACAAATACAAATACAACATGTACAGGAATGTTCCAAGGTGAGAGGCATTACATTAATAGCAGACAGACAGATAGGACGTAGCAGAGGGGGGGGGGGGGGGATTTAACAGGCAGAGAGATATTTCAGTTCTCTGTAGTTCTATGTAATGATCTCCGCTTAGGTCGGTGTTGGTTGTACAGCCTAACCGCGGTGGGGAGGAAAGACTTCCGATAGCGCTCCTTCTCACACCTAGGGTGCAGCAGTCGGTCACTGACAGTACTGCTCAGCGCGATCACAGTCTCATGCATGGGATGGGACTTCTTCTGCATGGAGCTCACCACGGACAGTATCCTTCTGTCACCCACCACCTGCACTGGGTCCAATGGGCTCCCCAGGACAGAGCTGGCCTTTGTAATCAGCTTGTCAAGTTTATTTCTGTCCCTGGTTGATATACTGCTCCCCCAGCAGGCCACTCCAAAGAAGATGGCTGATGCCACTACTGAGTTGAAGAAAGTCCTAAGAAGTGCCCCCCGGATTCCAAAGGCTCTCAGCTTCCTAAGCAGGTAGAGCCTGCTGTGGCCCTTCCTGTACAGGGCCTCCATATGATCTGCCCAGTCCAGCTTATTATTAAGGAGCAGACCCAGGTACTTATAGGTGTTCACAATCTCGATGCCCGTCCCCAGGATGTCCACTGGTTTTGGAGGGCATCTGCCTTTACGGAAGTCCACCACCATCTCCTTGGTCTTCCCCGCGTTAATCTTCAGGTGGTTCTGGTGGCACCAGTCCACAAAAAACCGGTTCAGTTCTCTGTACTCCTTGTCATCATCGTCTGTGATGAGGCCTACTATTGCAGAGTCGTCAGAATACTTCTGTAGGTAGCAGCTGGATGAGTTGCACCTAAAATCAGCAGTGTACAGTGTGAAGAGGAAAGTGGCGAGAACCGTACCCTGAGGTGCCCCCGTATTACAGATCACGGTACCTGACACACAGTCTTGGGCTCTCACGTATTGAGGTCGATTTGTGAGGTAGTCTAGGATCCAGTTGGAGAGGTGGTGGTCCACTCCAGCAAGGCCCAGCTTGTCTCTCAGTAACCTGGGCTGTATGGTGTTAAAAGCACTGGAGAAATCAAAGAACATTATTCTCACCGTGTTCCCTGGTTTCTCCAGGTGAGACAGAGCCCTGTGCAGAAGATGGATGATGGCATCATCTACCCCAATGCCCGGTCGATAAGCAAACTGGAGAGGGTCCATAGCGGGGCTCACTAGAGGGCGAAGATGTGTGAGAACCAATCTCTCTAAGATCTTCATCAAGTGGGATGTCAGTGCTACAGGTCTGTAGTCGTTGAGGTTCATAGGGTGAGGTTTCTTTGGAACTGGTACCACACAAGAAGATTTCCATAATTCAGGGACTATTTCCTGCCTCAGGCTCATATTATACATATATGTAATTATACCACACAGCTGGTCCCCACAAGTCTTAATTAGCCTTGCACTGATGTCATCTGGCCCTGCGGCTTTCCTCGCCTTGATCTTTTTCATCTCCTTCCTCACCTGGGCCCGTGTGAAGGTCAGACTGTGGTCAGATAAAGACAGATTTCTGGATTTACTGGTCTGTTGGGAAGTAGCCACATGGGGTGAATGGGGTGAAGTCATTGTGGTGGGGGGAGCTGAAGGACATTCTGGGGTGGGAGGAGCTGGTGTGTGATCAAATCTGTTGAAGAATAGGTTTAGTTCATTAAGCCAGTTAACATCTGCCTCAATCTGGCAGACCGACTGTTTATGACCCGAAATTGACTTAAGCCCCTCCCAGACCCCCCCTTATGTCTTTTCTTTCCATTTTATTTTCCATTTTTTCCTTATAACTGGCTTTTCCTTGCCTGATTAGATGCCTCAGCTCCTTTTGTACTTCCCTCAACCCCTCCTTATCTCTTGTCCTGAATGCCATCTTTTTCTCCTTAAGTAGTGTTTTTATATCAGAGTTAATCCATGGTTTGTTGTTGGAGAAGCACCTCACCACTTTTGTGGGTACTGTGTTGTCCACACAAAAATTAATGTAGTCCGTTATGCAGTGTGTGAGTCCTTCTATATCTTCTCCATACGAATCCTGCAAAACTTTCCATGCGGTTGTGTCAAAACAATCCCTCAGAGCCTCATCACTCTCCTCGGACCATATCCTCACTGTGCGGGTGACAGCTGGTTCTCTACGTATAAGTGGCTTGTACACAGGTCGGAGATGTACTAGGTTGTGATCCGATCTTCCCAGGGGCGGTAGGGCTGATGAGTTATATGCCTCCCTCACGTTGGCAAAGAACAAGTCCAGTGTTTTGTTGTCTCTTGTGTGGCAGGTTACATACTGTGTGAAACTGGGAAGTGTGGATGATGGAGAGGCGTGGTTGAAATCGCCAGACACAAGAAGGAGGGCCTGGGGGTGCTGAGACTGTAACTGGCTCAGCGTGGCTTGTAGGACCTCGCAGGCAGTGTCAGCTTTCGCAGAGGGGGGGACATATGCAGCTGTCACGATAACGTGATAGTTCCCTTGGTAGATAGAAAGGTCTCATGCTCACAGCTAATAGTTCAATGTCCTTACAGCAAGTTTGCTCCTTAATCACAATGTGCCTAGGATTGCACCATCTATTATTCACAAACATTGCCAGCCCCCCTCCTTTCCTCTTACCGCTCTCCCTTGTCCTGTCTGCCCGAAGGAGTTTAAAACCATCCAAGGAGACCAGAGAGTCAGGAGTAACTTCAGTGAGCCAAGTCTCTGTAAGTAGCATCATGCTGCACACCCGAAACTCCTGATGGTGCCTGGTGAGCGCTGTTAGTTCATCCATCTTGTTTGCAAGAGATCTCACATTGCCCATAATGATGGAGGGAACAGTTGGTCGGTAACGCCTCTTTTTAATCCTCTGAAGAGTTCCTGCTCTGCAGCCCCTCCCCCCGCTTTTTCTTTCTCCAGAGTTCTTGGGGGATGGGTGGGCAAATGGTATGCAGCCCTGTTGTTGTGACTCTAAGCTGCAGTAATTTCTCTCTTGTGTAGACAAAAGAAATGCCTGCAGACACAAGAGTCCCCATTTCAGCAGGACAAAAAGACAGATAAAAACAAAAAAAAAAGTATCACAAAGGTCCAATTCCAAGTCTTTGTTTCTTCATTTCTTCATAGTGTAAAGTCCATTAAGTAGAGAGATAAAAAAACAGACAGAGAAAGAAAAAATAAGAGAGAGAGAGTCTCAGAGCTGCCGACCAGGCAGCCACTTCAGCGGCGCCATCTTGGGGGAAAAAAAAAAAAAAAAAAAATAATAATAATATATTAATATATATATATATATATATATATATATATATATATATAATAAAGGTATAATAGTTAAAATGTAAAGCTTGCAATGCAAGTTTTTGTTGCCTTTGAAAGTATTTACACAAATATGCTATAAAATCTCAAGTTCAATCTCAATGAGAGGCTCAGTATGGAGAAATGTAAATGGATGTGTTACAGTGAGGGCGATCTACAGATATGTGGTTCCTTTTTTTTCCCCTTCATTCATAAAATGACCAACTTTAAGAAAAACAAAACACAAAACATGATTTTGCAATTCTCTGCCACAAGATGCCTATCACATGTGCGGATACCACATTTTTTTTTTTTTGTGAATTACAGCCTGGGCTTTGCCAGCTTTGGTATCCTTAGCATTTTGAACTAAGGGTGGACACATTGATAGATCATTTTAAGTGGATTAATATTGTGGTGGGTGAGATATAGCGGTGAGGGTATTGGTTAACACTGTTACACCCCTAACCACCTAGGTCAGGAAGATTTGGTGCTTGTTTGCGCCAATCTCTTCTCCATAATCCTTGGGTTAAATCCCACAGGCTTTTTTTGTAGGATCTTTGGGGAGAGGATACCTCTACACTAGTATAAAGAACATGCTGAATTGGACAATAGCAATTATTTCTGACAGATAATCAAATCCAAAAGGTCTCCATATAAGATTTTATTTTAGGCTAGGGCTACATGACAACTTTGGCCACTTGACATTGAGATCACAGTGCCACGCTGCTAAAATTACTACTAATGATAATGAATGTGGATGTATTGAAATCCAGCAGGTTCAGATTTCTGCCAACTGTGTGTTGCATTCGTGTTAAGTTCAGGGTCACAGCAAGACCACACTTACTACCATTAGTTGCAATTTAACATGCTTTAAAGAAAGCAGAGCATTACATAAGACAATGGATAGATTTTATTAACACATCTATGCCAGTTTTCTTGCATAGATAGATGAAAATATTACATCTTTGACACATGGCTCTTTCTTGTTCCAAAGATGGGCCACATACCCCATTTACCCCCTCAGTCACCGCTTTCTGGGTATGTGGGCAGAGTGTGGCTAACAGCTGGGGTACCTCATGCCAAAAAACTGGTGTTCTAGGAAGTCTACACCAATTCCTGACTGGCATAGATTTCCCTTCTAGTACTCCTGATTTATGAAGAGGAAGGACGCTCGTGAAAATTCAGCAATGCCTCATGCTAGGTGGGGCCTTTATTGAGGCTGAAGTAGAAAGTGTAGGAAAGAGCCCTACAGTATATTGCCTACATGTGTTCTGACCCTGCTGTCCCCTGGATTTTTGATTTTTAATTTTGACTCCTGACCTGAACTGACCTGTCTGTCTCTTCATTTACTCCCTTTAGATTGTCACTAATACTTATATAAAGTTTGTCATGAATCAATAGGACAAGAAAATATAATAAACTTCCTAATATATTTTATTTAAGAAAAATAATTCTCTCTTTACTTATCAGGAGCTGTTCCTCAAACTCTATTTCTTGCTGAACTGACATTTACTCTGAAATCTCTATGAAGCTGATCTGGGTCTCCCAAGAAAACGGATCAGCCCACTGAAGCATCAAAATACATGTTCCCATAGAAGTCTATTGTAAGGAGGGAAGAAAAGCCAAGTAAGAAAGAAAGACATTGGCAGAGCTTTATTCTCACTGATTCCCTTCAGCATTCATGTATAATGTGGGCGCAGAATATATTGAATACTCCATGTGCAGTGTATGGCAGATATAATATCAGCTAGCCTCTACCCACCAGGTTGGAGAGCTGGGAATTAGAGATGGAGCCTGCAGAGGAGAAAATTCTAAAAAAAATAAAAATAAAAATTTACAGTCCTAACAGCCAGACATAGTGTTACTCCTCATTTACACATGCAGGTCTCCTTATCCTGAAATTCAGGTACTGTAACATCTTTGCCCCCCATCCTCTATTCGCATGCTACGGTGCACGAGGCATTTCCATTTATGATCCCCTGCTCTTGGGCCTACTGCTGTGTATTTGTTGTAGGGTGCCAGTCCAGCAAGGGCTCTGAGTTCCTCTGGTTTCTAAAGATTTAACATTTTGTGCTCTTTTGATTGACATCCTTCTTTGCCAATCAGGAATCAAGCCTGGGGCAGATTCCTGATACCTTTATATAGTTTTCCAACCCTCTCTTGGTTGCTTGCTATTAGTCTCTTTGAGCGTGCTAAGCGTTATTCTGTTTCCTTTGATTATCTATATTCTGACCTTGGCTTTTCCCTTTGACTGTTCTTCTGGTTCTGATTTTGTACTTCACTGCCCAACTGTTTCTGACCCTTGGCTCTCTTGATTACCTGTTCCTGTTTGTTTGTCTTGTCTACGCTTTGTGTATTTACTTGTATTATAGGAAGGGACCGTCGCCCAGTTGTCCTCTACCACCTAGGGTAGTTGAGGCAAGTAGGTAGAGACAGGGGGTGGGTCAAGCCTCAAGATTCACTGTCTCAGTCTTTCCTCTTCCTCTCAGGTTCCAGCAGCAGCTACTGGGGAATTGCCAATTAAGCAATTCCCATAACAGGTACGCTTTAGATATCAAGTGTTATGTTTTCTACTGGAAAGCTGAGTTTTGTCTGAAGCATTTGACCATAACAAAATATACTTGTCTCATGGAAGTGCCTAGGAACAGTTCTGCATAGATTGGGAAATCGTAAAATATTATATTTACATGGCAGAGCAGATTACAAATCTGGACTAATTCCCTATAGCATAAGACTTCTTTACGCTGCAGTCATTCCTACAATAGATTTTACCTTACAAGTCTTTCTTTCGCCGACAGTTTCATTAATTGTTTTTATGATCATGGAGGAGTAAAAATGACTGAATGCTTCTACTTTATTGTGCTAATAAAACTAAGATTGAGAGACTGAGCTTGGTGAAAGTAATCCACATGCTAGGATCCTATTATGAACAGGACCGTGGTGTCTGAGCTCACGGCTGCACAATCCATGCTGAGTTGTAGATACTTTAAAGAATGCTCTGCCAGACCTGCTCACCTGAGCAGAAATAACAGCATTTCGGGGAATTGCGATATAGCTCTTTTCACAGCAAATAAAATGTAGTGGGAAACAAACCTGAAAAGGATTTGTGGACTTTTGACACAGTAGATGTCTTTAAAATGAAAACCTTACTTCCTGTAAAAAAAACCCTCTACATTTTAATTTGTTCCTATAGTTTTCTGGTTCTTGTAACTTGGGAAGGACGCTGAAATTTTGGAACTTTTGCGGTCAATAAAAGGATTTGAAATGTTTCCTTATGTTGCTGCTTGACAAAAAACACACATCTGTTAAGAAACTTACATTTGTCTTTCGTGTAAAGAAGTGGATGCCTGGTGGTGAGGTGTACCAGAAGAAATGAGCATCCTTATGGTAGTTACTGAATCACAGGTTGTGTTTACTTTTATAGCTGTTGCTGTGGAAACCATCACAATGATCGGCACGATGAAGGAAATAGGAGAAACAGGCTCTACCCTAGAATGAAACTGTCAGGAATGTGACATCTGTTGTTGCCGCTTTAAGATTGCCGTGTGAACATAAGGAAGCTTTCTGTTAAGATTGGTTGTTGCTGCTTTAAGGTTGCCATGACAACATATGGAAGTTTCCTAAGCAGGCCTTTATTAACCACTCCTTAATCACCCAGCTTTGCTGGCTAATTAGTTTACTACTTCCTGCCTGGCTCCTGACTTTGATTTGACTGATCTATTACTGACTTTTGGCTGTGTTCTTGGATTCCTCTTTGTCTTGCGATTTTGTTCTGGCGTTCCTGATCGGTTTCGACTATTGGCTTGGTTTTCTGGATTTGTCTTCGTCTCATGATTTAGTTCTGTGTTGCCCTCTTCAGCTGCTGACCCGTGATTGTTGATCATTCTGTTTTCTCTGTCCCTGTGAGTAATGTGTAGATTTGGTGTAGGCTTCTGCTGCAGTGCGTTTATTTGTGATACACTTCCTGTTCTGGTGACAATACCGGTCTTCAGATTCAGCTAAAGTCTCTCTCTTCTTGTGAGGAGCTCTGGTGATGGCGACAGAGGCTGGTCTTGGCTCGCAATAGTGTACGGTATTACCTTTAAGTTGCATTTTCTACTGCTCGCAGTTGTCAGCCCATTTCTGCTGCTGCTCTCCCGAAGACATGTATCTATGTTTCTTACCTTGCATCTGAATCCTAAAAGAAACCCTTCTATATTAACATTCATGTATAAGGCTTCTAAACAGCCACTTCACTGTGTTTTTGACTCCTAAACTTTTGTTTGGCAGAATATCAGATCATGTGTCTAGTTGTCATATATCTCTAGATGTCATAGAATAGTATGTATACAAAACATAGGTCACATGGTTGCCCTAAAAGCAATTAGATGACAGAACGGCGGGATCTAACTAGATCACAGCCATGGTTGTGACAACTGGAATATTATCAAACATGCAGACCTATACAAAAAGCAGTGTAGTCACACTGACATCCATCTGTGCCTTGATAAAGTACCAATTAATATTAAAATACCAATTAATAGTAAAATGCATCATTATCAACGTCTTAGTTGGTCAAATCAAGGCATTCTTTAAAAGTCCGGCCTAGTGACCTTCCCCAAAGTGGATGGAAAAGCTCCTTTTGTGAGGTGTGTGCATAAAGCCTGCCTATTTCTGGTATGGGGCCAGCCAAATTCAAGACTACAATGGGCAAACATCATGAGATCACAAACTTGTTTGGCATGAACCAGAAGTGTTATTATTACACTCTGGGGTCTTCTCAGACCCCATAGTATGATTAATGGAGGCCCAGGGGAGGGGAGTAAAAATAACACACAGTTCTACTCTTCTTGCTTCACCTCTCCTCGGCATCCTCGTGGGCTCCAATGGTCATGTGGGTGTGCTGACCTCGACACTATGACCCAGCATCATGATGTTGGCGCATCCCACATTACCAGTGAGGCCCAATCACAGGCCTTAGCGGTGACTCCAGGGTGCATGACGTCAGCCAGAGGCCTGAAGAGGATGTAGAGGGATTGTCCGATGCCCAGGAGAGGTGAGACCAGGTGAGTATGACTGTTTGTTCTTTATAATCACCTACCTTGAGCCTCCAATTATTATACTCAGGGATCTGATGAGACCCAAAACTATAATAGTGTTCCGTAGGTGACAATTCCAAAAGGTTTCAGGTTAAGGTCGAGCCCAAAACTTTTGGAGAATTTGGTTTTCCTACTGCCTTTTGAGAACCCCCAACTGAGGAAGTTTGGATGAAACTCACTCCTGTACAGAGAACTTCAGCAAGTGATCAAGAAAAGTCTCAAGAAACAGTTGGAAGTACATGTGATATATTACATTAATGCATTATTTAAGGCACAGATTTGAAAAGATATATCAAAATAATAAAACTTACAAAATGCAAATGTGCATTTATATATGCACCGAGCTGGTCTCACATTCCCTACGTTGCCAAAAATTGTGTTTCTTAATAATATAGCACAACGTGTGAGACTATAACTGTGTGTAACTATAATAACTTTTTGGTGACCCCTTCTTTTTCTCACTGGATGAATTCCTTGGGATGTCTGTGTTGTTCTAGGCAATAAACTGGATTAAGTAGGATATTTTGTATCAGAAATAATGTGAAGAAATATCAGAGATGTATTCCAAAATCTAATATGCAGGCCAGACTCTTAGCAAGCCCTTCCAGAACACTCCTAAAACATGCCACAATAAATTCTACATATTTCCTGAGTACTTTGATACTCCTCAAGCTCCACAAGCTAGCTAAACTACTAAGAAACGTCGTAAGAAATAATTGTATATAATTTGGTTGCATTTTTCATGGTCAGTCCTAAACAAAACATTGAGAAAATCCAAATTCTCAACAAAACTCCTTCACATTTCCTGAAACTAGATAGCCCAAAACATAGAAACTTGTCTAACTTTTCTATGTCCATAAATGTTCAGCTACAAACTGTGGTTTTTATGCACATTTAGAGGTCTGCACAAAAATGAACATTTCCTGTACATTTCATACAAACACGCTATAAGAGAAATACACTGTAGCTGTTAATACTGTACAAAAAGTTATAGCCATGAAGCCAACACATGAAATAAAGAATGTCAATAATGAAGGTAAAGAACACCAAATGCTTTGTACATGGCAACCATGTAAAATATCAGGCCTCTACACACACACACACACAAGAAAGCAGGTTGGTCATGCCAAAGTTGAGTTCTAATGTCTACGGGGCCTTTAAGATGAATATCAATTGATTCAATTGGAACAACTATACAGAACAAGGGATGTGTAAATGTTGTCCTTATATTAATACAAGAGTACAAGACAACACCAGAGAAGTACAAGATTATGGTAAATTGAGACTGTTCCATACATGCTGGAGCTCCAAGGCAACTATGAATGTATATTTTTGTGACTTACTTTCTAGAGAATAGAGAAATCCAGACTCCACAAGTTCTGCCTATTACTAAATAATTGATGAAGGCTGACCTTATATTTCTTGTAACCATTGTCATGCTGTGAACTTTTGGGCACACCAAAGGAATGCGTCCACCCTCTATCTATACAGAACATGTACATGTCCACTTGTTATTGTATCATAGTCCTGTTATCTGAATTCAGGGTTCTTCCAGTTGCCATTCTCCAGATAGCTCGAAGTCCTGTGGATAGGAAATAAGTATCTGAGGTGACAAAATCTCTTTAAAGGGGAACCTGTATTGTCAATTAGGAACACTAAACCACCCACAGAGCCTCATAGACCAGGAGTTTAGTGTCCCAAATCGTCCTGTATTAAATCCATCCGTGCCAGCATAAAAAAAAAAAAAAAAAAAAAAAAAAAAAAAAAAACACACACACATACCTTTATACTGACCTAGAGATGAGTCTCAACTGTGCATTTCTACAATGAAGCCAAAAACATACGCCCCAGCTTCACTGTGCGAGGTACGGGAGATGCGCACTGAATCCGAGGAGAAGAACTGCGCCAGAGTGAGGAGTACAGTTGCAGGGCGAGTATAAAGTTTTTATTTTTATTGCGGGCACAGATGGCTTTATAACGGAGATTTGGGACACTAAACCCCTGGTCTATAAGGACCTGTGAGTGGTTTAGAGTCCCAAATCGCCCTGACAGATACCCTTTAAGGAAAAACTAAAAAAAAGAAGCCCTCAAATATGCCAACAGAATACAGGCATAAGAAAAACAAAAATAGTATTCAGATAAAAAGCTATGAATCAAAATGTAACAAAATATACATCTTTTAGAGAAAAAAAAAAAAAGGTATTATAGTGCTTAGAGTGAATCTGTCAGGTGCTGTCCAAACCAATAAAAGTGCTGCGTAAGGGATATTTAATAGGAGCAGAAACAGTTTTGTGTTCACAAAGCAGCGAAGCCATAAAGCAAAAAATCATTTTATGGATATGTAAATCAGCCATAGTGCATCAGAGGCGGACCTCTTTGCCAGATCTTCCTACAGAAAGGTGGAAGTGCTCTGGGTCCTCTCTGGGTCCATCATTGTCCTATACCTACCCTTTAACTGTGACAACTTTAGCTTTTGCCTGCATCATCTTTGCCTGTAGGCAAATCAGGCCCAACCCCACTGTACTTGCAGGCTGATTTACATATCCATAAAGATATAAAATTTCTGATATCTGCATTGGTTTGTGGCCCCTAAACAGTGCTATTATTGGGTTGGGTGGCATTTTGGACCCAACAGACTCCCTTGACAGGATCCTTTGGACAGTTGTATGAAACAATTGTGGTTTTCTATGACGATCACAAAATTTCAGTCTTAGGAATTTTCTTCCCATAGGAAAACATTGAGCTTGCAGTAGACGAGTCATGTAAGAGATCTGATTTTACCATGATTCGCCCTGAAATAGTTTTGCAGAATATCAACATTATATGGAGTAAGGAACACTTACAGCCTGCAGTATGCCATTGGTTTTACACGTTTCCATTCTTTAACAATTCTCTGTGTATAAATGGTAACTATGAGCTGACGGCTCCATGCAGCGGACAAACAAAAACAACGATGAACACAATCTGGAAGCACGAGAGCTATGTGAGATGTGTATAGTGTTGCTGTAATCACTGTCACATTAATATGGGCTGCAAAACACTCAGGATATACGCTATGCCGATAGCTCCACAAACCAGCTCACATAATCCTGTAGTCGATCAACAACATGTTAGTGCGGCAACATGAAAGCGAAGCTCTGACTTCCCCACTATTCTCATATTACTTTTGCACGCTGTCCTCGTTCAAAAATAAACTAAGGGGGAGGCGACTTTGTTAGTGTTAGTGTGCTGCAATGTCCCTGTTCCAAGCTATATTTTTAGGGGTGGCATTTATGTTTGGCTTGTGTAGCGACTGATAAAATGTGTGGCATTTCCTCTTCCTGTTACATGATATAAAGTATTGCTGGACCTAGTTCCCTCGAAATTCAGAAAAAGTCTAACATGGACCCATCAGTGTTTCATGAGCGTTTACTTTTAGCTTATTCATAAGGCTTATTTAAAGTAGCTGTATTTCAGACATGTCACATATGTTGTAACCAGCACTAAATGTGTTATCCATGACAAGTTTTATATGGTACCCGCGACACAATATCAATAACTTTCTAAAAGAGTCACCTATAAAGTCTAGAGATTTAACCCTGAAGGGGGAATGTTCTGTTAATTATATTCATTTATAATAATGATATTACTACAAATGTGTGTTATTTTTCTTATACTATACTGAATATACCCCTGGAGAAGATATCACAGGAATTTTTATTTTTTTATTTTTTTTTAACCATTGTTATCTAAAAAAAAAAAAAAAAAAAAAAAAAATGTAAATTATTTGCTACTTTGTTGCAGCATACATCAAGTCATGCAGCATGATAAATTTTGCTGAATGAAGTGATAGCAGGCGTCTTATTTACCAGGAAGAAAAAAATTTTTTTAGGGGATATGCATGCAGCAGAATTGGTAAAAGTGATCTCTAGTCACTAAATTATTTTCTAACATCGGCAATCCCATCTCCATACAGTGCCTTAGGCTAGATTGCCACATGCAGTTTTTTGGCATACCTAGTTTTTTTTTTGTTTTTTTTTTTTTGGGGGGGGGGGGGGTTCTTCAATTTTGTGATGTTTTTAGCAGTGTTTTTCCTGGTCTTATTTTGTAGTAAAAACACAAGTTGTAGTGGCCTTAGCTTTACCTAGATTGCACTTTTCTTGGTATTTTTTTATTATTAATTCCCAGAATTTTTGCCTTCATCATATTTTAAAGATAAAACATGCTCCAGAACTGACTTTTTCCTTTACATATAAAAAAAAAAAAAAAAAACATTAAAAACACAGGAAAAATGACCAAAAGCATGCTACAATTCTGCTAGCAAAAAAGTTTATAACTAAGTGTACTGAAAGCCTGGATGCTGTGTTTTGATACATGCCTTGCTTTTTGAGAGAATATTGAAATAGTAATTTTTTTTATCTATTTTATAAGTCCTGTTAAGAAGGCACATGCTGCATTTTGATGGAAAAATACCACAAATGGAAAAAGCAAAAATTATTTGCATGTTGCATAATATATTTGAATACAATCCTGAAATAACAGCTGACTGCAACATTTTTCCACACAAAAAAAAAAAAAAAAAAAAAAAAAAAATTGTTAAATCTGCTGTTAAAGGCTCTAACAAAAACTGTGAAACATAATTGTCGCTGTTAAGCTTTTAGAATGGACTTTTAGCCGTATCCAGTTGAATTTTTAGATCTGAGACTTTATAAACAGACTTATGAAAAATGAAGTAGGGCATAGGCAAATACATTATAAAAGCCCTGTGTTCACAGAGTTTGCAATATACAGTATATTAGTGTTATTACCATAAAGCTAAATCATTGCATATTGGACATTTAGGTAGCTTTCATATATACTTTAGGCTTCAGTTTCCTTACCTTTAGGCTTCAATTCCCTAAAACAACTGCAGTAGGCTATATTCACACGATGATGTCTGTTTCTCAGCCATGAAAAACAGATGAATCGGTCCATTACTAACATCTGTTGTGCGTCCGTTTTGCATTCAGATAAAACAGGTAAATTTTGTTGGTCTGTTTTTGACCCAACCCACTGATCCACTGTAAGTGGACATAATGCGGATGTCAATCTGTTTTTATGTCTGTTAAAAAAGGAACCCATTGATTTCTATTGGGTTCATGTGTCATGCAAAACAGTAATAGAACAAGTCAGATTTTTTTTAATGGACCATTTATTTTCTATTCGGCAAAAATGGATATGTGAATACAATCATTCACTGTTATTCTCTTAAAAACACTATGTGACTGCCATTTTACACTGTCGTTTGAATAAGCCTCTTTATCAGCGAATTTGGGACACAATAAGATGTGTTCAGATCCTAGAAAATTGCATTAAACTTTTTTTTTTTCTTTTCCTAGAGATTGAATTTAATTGTTAGGGTCTTGCCAGACGTAGCAATACCCTCACACTACTGCAGGGGACTGGGAGGAAAGACAGACAAGTGAGCCCTAATCTCACCCCAGCCACTGTCCCTTCCTATTGCCTCAGTTTACCCTAAACGGTAAAAGGACAACCTGAAGACGAGCCCTATACTGAGTAAAGTGACAACACAGAACAAACGACAAAAAAGGGGAGGTCAGGAAGCCAAGGGTTCGGTAACAGAAGAGCAATGCAGTACAGAATCAAAATCCAAGAGAATAGTCAAAAGTCAAGGCTGTGATTAACTATTAGTGGAACAGAGAAAACCAAGGTGAAGGAAACGGGTGTGACAGAAAATCAATTACATTGTCTAGGACAGTGTTCAGACTGAGCAACAAGAAACCTACGCAAGGAATCAAACTGAACACGCCTCCTTCTCCATAGCGTGCGAGCGGAGGGTGGCGCAGAGACGTTACATTAATGTTGAAATTATATATCTCATTTCAACATTAAATTCAATATATATAGTGAGAACTCCTCAGGATCATCATGATAAGCGGCACATCATGTACATCACAATACAAGACAAATCCAGAGCCGTCTGCTGATTAACCCTCATTAACAACCCATTTGTCTGCAGATTGAGATAACTTTCCAGAGACTTTTCTCTTCCACATTGCTTTCCCAGGGTGAAATACACACTATCTTGTAATTCTAGTGGCATAAATATATCACTCCAGCAGAACAGATTGCCACAATATATATATATATATATATATATATATATATATATATATATATTATATAAAATTATATATACAATTATGTATGTTTAAAGTCAATAATGAAAGGAAGCCTGTCCGGTCCAGAATTCCTTATGAAGCTATAATAGTGCTGTGTGGGGCTTTAAGGGGCTTTTAACAGGAGTAGAAGCATACCTTTGTGACTGCAAACCAAACAAGCAATGTAGAGATAAATCATATTTTTATAGATATGAAAGTCAGACAGACAAAATGCCTCAGGGGCAGGGCATGATTTCAAAGATTTGCCTATAGACAACTGTGGCTCAGCAGAGGCTGGATTTATAATTTACAGTTACAGGAGCATTACTTGGCTGTGACGCCATAGAAAATACAAAGCACTTGTAGCTGTCTATAGATAAATTGGGTAAATTAGACCCCGCCCCTGAGGCACTTTGGCAATCAGATTTGTATATCCATAAAAGATGGTAATCTCTGCATTGCTTCATTGGTTTGTGACCACAAACTATGTTTCTGCTGCTATGAAAGGTCCCTATACAGCACTATTATTGGTTGGAGTGGCATTTTGGTGAAAAGAAAAAAAAATCCACATATATAATTACCAAGTACTTAAAAGGTTTGGTATGGGAAACAAAGTTATGTTTTCTGTGAGAAGGTTTTGAAAAAAAAGAAAATAAAAATTTCTTGATGGACAACACATATTCAGACTATTGTTTCTTGTAAACTTGACACATTGACTGTATCCGTTTAGCTTTGTTTGCTCACTGAAAACCAGACAGCAAAATCTGTCGGAGGTCAGAGAGAGGACAAGCTTACAAGGAGTTTACAAGACGCTTTCTTTTTGTGCAGGTGCATTAAGAACTTCAAAAGAGTGGGGTCAGGGAAAGCAACACTGCTGTTTATTTTGTCATCCATACACAGCCCCTTTACAAATTGTTGTCAGATTTGTAACTTTTAATTACTTGGTGAGTACTTTATTTGACGTTGGAAAGAGATTAACCTCCATGTAAAGCTCCATCATTACAGTTCTCTGGCAATAAAACCTGCTATAATCAACAGAAATGAGAATAGATAAAACATTAAAGAATGACCCCGTGTCCTTGTCATAACACACAACTTTATACTTTTCAAGTGAGGCTATGAAAAAAAGGTTCTAGTTGCATAAACAGCGGGAGGTAACATTTCTGGCCAGCGAAGGCTCAGATAGTTTTGGTATCTACAACACTGTGGCCTTGGGTCTGACTCCAATCAGGACTTCAGAATTGATACACTATGTTATTATGGTTGACAGGTTAGATTTATCTTTGCAGTTATAGGAAACAGTGGTAGACTTGTTGGTATAATAATGTCATTCCGATGATGTCTGTTTTCGTGTAGAAAGTTATTTTAGACATTTGATTTAAGGTATGAAAAAATTATGTGCCAGTCACTTTCCAACACTTTCCCTTATGATGCACACTAGGGGTATTTAGCTACTTTTAGTAAAGGTCTATTTACCGCGTTCCGTCATCAAGTAATGGTCCAAGCTGAACAGCAGCTGAATACTTCAAGTATTTATAGTATTTTTCAGACAAAGATGCACTGCAGGTTTAGACAAGAAAAATTAGGAAAAATAATTCCTAATGTGGCATTATACTGTGAGGGGGGCACTAACGTACATTACCATGTTGGTGGGGGCACTAAGGAGCTTTATACTGTGCTTGGGGACACTAAGGAGCTGTTATGGTTGAGATGCAAGAGTGAATTTCAGCAAAAGCAAAAACTGGCTGCTAACAGCGAACAGAAGAACAAGCTATTGAAAACCAGCACAGCACTGTGAGAAAGAGACAGAACTCCAAACAACTTCACCAGCACTAGCTGCAAGACCAGTTGGACTTTGCTATATTTGGGTGTCCAAATCATCACCACCAGGAACTGCATAATAAATAAAATGTTCCACTACCTGAAACCAAACCAGAACCCACAAAAAACTTACAGGGGTAATCAGAAACAGGAGAATAATCATCCAGGCAAAGGGTGGAAACTAGGAGGAGTTGTCAGGGGCAGAATCAGGACACCAAACCGATATCCAATAGAAAGCCAAGGGTCAAATCCGAATGGGCATGTTAATGGCAGAAGCAGCAGGCAAATGAATAACTAGAAAACAAGCTGAGGGTTAGAATGAAGCAATCCAATACACACACGATCGGGTCTTGAGTCAAACTAGAGAGATAAATTAGCAGGCAACATGGGTGGGGGGCTAAGGGTCTTATATATACCTCTTCAGCTGCTAATTAGACAAGCCCAGGGAGCCTCACAGGTTGACATGGTAACCTTAAAAGGTATAGCAGCCGAATTGAGAATCCTGACAGGGGAATTATACTGTGGGTGGCAGCACTAAGAAACATTATATGATGGGTAGGGGCAGTAAGGAGCATTACACTGTGGGTGGGTGCATTAGGGCAAATTATACTGTGGGTGGAGGCATTAAGGAGCATTATACTGTGGAGGGCACAGTATAATGACCCATTATTGGTCCTCTTCACAGTATGCTCCTTAGTACCCCTGAGTATAATTCCCTATTAGCGCCCCCACACAATTCTGCACAAGAGCCCACACGTGTGAAGGCAGCAGGGATGATTACAGATCCCTGCTGACAGTAGTACAAGGGATTAGGAGTTGGGGACAGTGGGCAGTCGATGAAAGTTTCTCTCAGCCGCTGTCATAATGAAAGAGTCGGTAAGCATGGGTCCACAGGCGGCCCTGGTTCAGCAGTTTAGTATCCCTGATTAACATTTATGCCTGGCTGGTTACATGCTATCACCAGGACTGTGGAGATGGTAGGCCAAATCACTTACTCTAACATCTCTATTTTTCCACAGCCCAACTCAAACTCTGACTCCTCCTTGATTCAGACTCCAAACCCTTCAAAAAGCTGCAAAGCTCCATTAATTTACAAAAAAAGCCAGTGACTTAATTCCTATGATCGTAAATGTGCAATAAAATATGCATTTAATAAATTACAAGTGTGTAATAAAAAGGAGTAATTATTTTTAATTATATTTGCCACAGTCTGAGTTAGTAAAATTTTTCTGACTCCACCCAAAACTGACCCTCCAAATTACACTCTGTGATGATTCCACAGCCCTGGTTAAAAGAGGACCTTTCATGTCCTCAGGCACATGCGGTTTTACATACCGCTAGAAAGCCGACCTGAATTCAGTGCACTGTCGGCTTTCCCGGTATGTGCCCCGGGGCTGGAGATATCGGTGGTGTAAGTTTTACGGTTTACTGTCAGAAAGGCATTCCTGACAGTCTAGCTGCACTGTGAGGAACACCCTCCCTGACAGTTCTCGTTCATAGACTTGTACTGGGGGAAGGGGGCGTTCCTCACAGCTCAGAGTCATTGCCGGGCAGTAAGGAACACCCCCTCTGACAGTACTGGGCTATAGACGAGTACAGATAGAGGGGGCTTTCCTCACAGCGCAGCTAGACTGTCAGGAATGCCTTTCTGACAGTAAACCGTTAAACTTACACCGCCGATATCTCCAGCCCCGGGGCACATACCAGGAAAGCCGGCAGTGCGCTGAATTCAGGTCGGCTTTCTAGCGGTATGTAAAACCGCATGTGCCTGAGGACATAAAAGGTCCTCTTTAACACACCATACAATAAATTCAATAGCAAATAGCAATTAGAGGATGCCAGTATGTTGTTATAGGAGCCAGGGGTCTGATCAAGGACCTTGGATCTGACCTCATTAACTCTCAATTAATGCTGACAGCCATAACACAATGCACTATAATAACAACATATTGCAGTGTAACAGTAGTTGGAAGATGACAGAAGTAAAAAAAAAAAAAAAAAAAAAAGAAGTTTAAAAATATCTAAAACAAAAATCCCTATTTCTCACTTAAGGATATGGTGCAGTTATTAACCTCTGCAGAAACCACAGCAACAATCAACATGCATCTTCTAAACCTGAACTGCAGATTTTTATCCACAATGTGTGGATTAGATTTCCCTTCTCTGCTACTGTAATTTTCAGCAGATTAGTGATTCAATGCTAAAATGCTATATTATGGGAAAAAAACAAAAAAACTGAAAAACTATACATATTTGATATCACCATGTCTGATATAACTATAAAAGTAACACATTAGCTTGCCAGAAAGAAGAGCTATAAAAAAAAAAAAAATCCCATAATCACCTTGCCTCCAAAATAGCTAAAAAGTATAAAAAAGTCACTAGTACCACAGTATGGTATGAGTACACATTATAGCTTGTCCTGCAAAGAAATAAGCGCTGTTTATGGAAAATTATAAAGTTATAGCCTTTAGAAGATACTGATGCATAGGCCATTTTTCTGAAAAGTTGTCCATTGTTCTCAGTGGCATTCTGTTGTATCCCCTTTTACTATAAGGGTAAACATTATCAAGCATTAACAATGGAATTCTTCAGTCTTGCCTTATCCAACCATTTTCCTGAACTTTGACTTTATGACATAGTTCAGATGCGGGCATGATCTTTCGTCATGTATCTTCAGAATTGTGAAGATCTTAAGGACAATAACAGAGTAAAGTTTCCCTTGCACATCTAAAATTCCCAGGATTAGAAAGTGAAGCTCAGTGAATTGGACAATATGGTGTTAGCTGGTAGAAAGGCTGGTGACAGAAGCCAGTCAGCAGTGGTGTACAGTGGAGTAGCATGTATAGTCTGGAGCAATGTATCACCTGGAAAAGATTATGGCACACTGTAGCAGTTGGATCTTCATTATCCTCCACATTTTGGCATTTCTGGACATGTGACAGAAGAACTGATCTAAGAACACTGGAATATTTTCACAAGTCATGTGTGTGTTTGTGGGGAACTAAGAGGAGGCAGGGAATGTAAACCACTATCTTCTGTGACTCATGGTGCAGAGACGTAAGATTTGTGAAATCCAGATTCTGAAATATTCATTGTACTAGTGCTCAGATTCTGACTGTCATTTATTTCCATATACTGTATGCTAAGTGTAGTTCTGCCCAACAGAGGCCACTGACAATATTAGGCTTGTTTACTTCATTAGAATTATATGTAATTCTTTCCTATCTAGAAGGCACAGCTTAGAAAGAAAACTTTCAGTAGCCATCTGCTGAATATCTGTGCAGACTTGAGCTGCAGTTCCATGCATGAATACAAACCCTGGGCAGATTTCTTGTTAATTTGAGTTCTCATCTGATCCTAACCTTCTCTACAATAGTTTTGTTTGCATAGGAGGTATACATTGGCAATAGTGCCAACATCAGCCCTCCTGCACACAAATTATGCCAAAAGAATATTCTATAGTAATGTGTAGTCTACTTCCTATGCAATAGTATACAGTAAAAAACTTAACTTATGGTACAAGTTTATTTTTACAATGATATATTCTTCTGTATACTTATGTAGTTGGTTGCTTCCTTCAGAGGCAAATACGCCTGATGGATATTGCCGACGTGGGCAAAAATGTGAAGTGAAAAGAGATTTAGGATGAAATCGGATGACATGGCTGACCACACATTGCCAAACCACATCCACATGGAATTGCCCATGGCCAGGATCATTAGCCTCCTCCACTTCCTCTTCAGCCTTCAGGGGCCTCACATGCCACATATTACGTCACGATGCTGAGCAGAGTCAAGACATCGCTGTTTAGCTCTGGAACATGATGAGGAAGGCTGGAGCCGGGGGGGACCAAGTTCTAGGCGGAGGCCAGCATGACTGGCTTGTAGGAAGGTGCAGGGAAAGTAGCTCTGAGCTCCAGAGTGAAGATACATGGGACCGGAAGTTGTGGGCGGGGCCAAAAGCCGAACTTCCGTTTTGCGGCCAGGAAGAATCAGTTGGCGGGCAGACACCAGACTAAACGATCCCACCCTCCCTCAACTTTTTCTTTTATCCAGTGCACTTTCTCCTGCCCTGTGATGGTGGTTTCGGGAGGGGTCAGTTAGTTAAGGTGTCACGGTGGCCGTGGCGGGCGGAGGTCCTTGGAGTTGGTTGTAAATTGGTGGTGGGCGAGTCATTGCAGTGAGGCTCCACCCGTAAATTGGATTGATCATGGTGGTGTGTGGTATGGTACAGGGTGGGGCTCTCCCAAGGTGGAGGCCCCTTAATTGGTTATCCAGGTGATGTGCCACCGAGCTGGGGGTAACGGCTGGTGGTAAACATGTTGGTGCTTGGCTGTTATATATATATATATATATATATATATATATATATATATATATATATATATATCTCTATATATGGGTGTGCGCCACACCATTTTTGTAGCTGCAAGGACCTCCATCCAAGGCTTGAGTTTTACATTGGTATGAACCCGTTTATATAATATAACTGTTTGTTAATAAACTGGCTGCTGTGGCCAAATTATCCAAAAAGAAAAAGAGTCTCAGTGTCGTTTGTGTTGGGGACATTACGGCTGAAGGGGTTGGGTCAAATAAAGTGGGTGGTATAAAAGTGGTTCAATGTTATACAGCGTAGGCATATCATTATAAGCAATACACAGTCATGCAATACACAGGGACCACTGGAGGCTGAAGGCAAAGCGGGGGCCATGAAAGGGGTCTTTATACCATGTAGGAGCCAGAGAAGATCAGCAGGTGAAGTTTTGCTTTGGCTTTCTACCACAGTGAACATGAGGTCTGGAAAATGAAGAAGATCTTAGGCTATCTTAACAGGCCCTTACTATTCCCTGACCGAATGAGAATTAAAATCCCCAGAAGCCTAAGATCCTTAGGACCAGTTGTAGTGGAGTTGTAGTTTTGTTCTTGCCAACCACTGTTGCATTATGCTGCATTGATTGTCCTTTAAAACAGGGACTATTTCAGGCATTTAACCCCTCAGATGCAGCAGTCAATACAAGCTGTGACACCTCTAAGTGATAAAGAAAAAATAAGGGCTTATTTATCAAGAACAATGTTTTCCACCTGCTGGATTTATACCAACCTAATTTATAATTTACACCTCATCATAAATTAGGCACATCCTCCGTGGTCCGTGTGCCTAAACAGTACTCCACATCAGGTCCTTGGTGGCGTAGAATAAACTTTGGCGTTAATGAAGATGAATCTGACAGAATCAGGAAAGTGGTGTGACACCAGTAGCAGTCGGCTGGGCCCCTTCAAGCAATTCCACTCATGGGCCCTAGAAATCCCAATCTTACACTACCAATGGCTGTACAATTTTATAGATAAATCATACAGCCATTGGCAGCTGCATGGGCATGGTTTTGCTGTGTTTGCTCAGCCGCACTGTCTTTTCTCACTGTAACACCTAAGTGGCATTTTGTTCAAGCTCACATTAAGACCAGGGGACCACACATAGTGGAAATGCTGTGGCAAATACTACAGTCCCTGCAGAGTGAATAGGATTATATCAAATCCCATCCACACATTGAAGAAAAATAGCCGCAGTGGAAATGCTGCGATTTCCAAAACAATCACGTTTATGGAAATCGCTGCAGTTTCACTATAGGTATAATGCTAGGGAAATTCTGGCAGTTTCCCTATAGGTATAATTGAAGCAGAAAGACTGCAAAACGCTGTGGGAAAAACCACAATGCGTTTCCACACCGCTACATGGGACCTTAGCTTAGTAGACATATCTGTAGATATGTCCCATAACATAGCACCACCTGTTATTTATTAATATAGTGAAGAAGTCTGGGATAACACACATTAGGATTGTATTCCTTTCATTCATAGTTAGGTAGTGCTAGCCTTAAGGCCCCTGTTCAACTTACACAATATCCCCAAAGGAGAAAAAGGAAGACAAATATCCATATGGGAAAGTCTTTTGGTAGAACATACATAATAAATCCTTCAGTGTCCCTTCAATAGCAGGTTTCCTGGATATGAGCAATTTAAAGCATGTCTTTCTGTCTCAGTTACAGTGACATTGTAGGACAGGTCTCACTTTTTTTAAAACATGTGTTAGACAAATAAACAGGTCTACAGCAACAGCTGCAATAACCATCCAAATCCCCATATAAAAGGTGATTTCTTTTAAGGACATCCTCCTTTGATGGAAAGGTCAAGATCCCCCTAATGAGACAAGTAAATCCAGTAGCTTCGCTCTGCCTGGTAGTGGGGTTGGAAAATCTTTATATTCCGGAGGTTGGGTAAAATTCCCACTTTCTCTCATTTGTTTCATGAAATTAATCTACTAACCAGGTGGCACCATTCCTAAATTTCCTGGAGTTCCGCTTGGTAAAATTACATTTTGAAATAATATTTACACTACTTTCTTATTATTTCAACATTTTTGAAGGTGGTAAATGTGGGAGCATCAAGAAAATCTATTCCGACTGTATAAATTTACAAAAAGACAATCTCTTGCCTCTATACACCAGAAACTGAAATCTATTTCAGCAAAGAGCTACTATTGGTTTGAGCTATAAGTTCTTAAGAAAAATTATAGTACATTGTAAAGCCTTCCATGAAGACCCAACCATCTCAACTATACTCCATCCAGAGGAGTAACTTGAAACTCTTGGGTCCCAATACAAAATCTGTAATGGGGCTCCATTCCTATCTTGTACACACATTGGTGTATTTTGAGAAAACTATACTTAAGTGTGATGTATAGCAATCCCCACATACACGGGCGTATGCAGGAGCCTCCTGTTCCCAGTCTTCTTTATCCTTTGAAGAGCACATCAAGTGAACACATCACATGACCAAAAGTTCCTGCAGACAGAAGAAAGAAAACGACTCAGGAGAGAAAAGAAGTGAGGAAAACGTTTTTGTGAGGGTTTGTGAGCTGCATAGTATCTGGTCTTATTCTATACATATGGATGGGGCACAGAACCACTGCTCTTATCCTTTATGCTGGGTTTAATTCATAGTATCTGGTCCTAATCTATACATAAGGATGGAGCATAGTACCACTTCTATTGCCCAGTAAGCTCGGTGAAATTCTCAGTATCTGCTGATTCAGGAGAATATTATGTGGGTGGCACCTTTTCAACTTTTGCCTCGGGCAACAGAAAGGCTAGGTGCAGCCCTACAAGAGCATAACTGCAAACAGACACCAGATGGAGGGGGCTTCGTCTGTATTCTGCAATTAATGTCTGTTGCTCTGATCCTAATTTAATCATTAATAATGGAAATTAATAATAGTAGTGTGAACGTACCCTTAGATCTATCTATGCAATTGAGCCCTAAATAGTCACGGTAAGATGATACCTGCTTCTTCTAGCCACACCATTGTCATTGGTAATCACATCCTGGGAGGCCTGATTGACAGGACCCTCACTGTGTGACATCACCCTGCGAGTCGCCCTATCTGTCACCAAATCCAGCTTGCACCTGCTTCTCCTGAGTCCCTACTCTGACGTCAGGAAGCTTCTATGTATCTGCCCTCCAATTGGAGTCAGGAACAGTGTTGAGAAAAGCAGGCACAAGCGATATTTGGTGGTGGTTAGGATATAAAACTTCACTTTTGTGTGACTGTGTTTAGAGTGGAAAACCCACCTGACAGGTTCCCTTTAAGACACCGAAGGTCCCAGTCTGACTAGTGTAGCCCTATTTGGGGGGGGGGGGGGTATGAGTATTATCCCTCCCGCAACAGACTCTGGCGCTGACCTGTGTGTATAATGGGACCTGAAGCCTTCGCTGAAGGGAAGAGTGGGAACATATATGAAATATATCAGTGCCTCCACCCAGGATAGAGCCTCTGTATTACAGGGAGGATCTCTTCCTGGGACTTACCCATGAAGTACAGTTAGTAGCCTTAACAAGGATCACTGTACTAATCTCACAGTCTGAAGAATACATACAGATACCACATAAGGTTATAACAGTAGCTTTATAAGAATCAACAGGGTAATAATACATACATACAATATACTCAGAACACAGCAATACTACAACAACCAGCAAGTCCTCAACCGTCTTAGGTTATATACCCGGGTATATATATAGATATATAGCAAGAGTCCAGTGCACAATACCTCCAGGCAACAGAAGAGATGCAGGGGCCCCTGTGGATGACTGTGGATCCTCGGATTCTTCCAGGAGATGACAGACAGCCGATCAGGAGATGATGATGATGATGGTGAGATTCTTCACAGGCAGCAAACAGGGCGACGGTGATGGCAGTAGATGCAGGCCTGACTACCCTAACACTGAGTCCTTAACCTGCCAGCTAAACTACTAGTGCCACCGGGCCTCTAACTAGCTAATTGGCCTTCGGAAGCCTAACCTATCACTGCCCTGAACTATATATATATATGGATCCCTAACTACAGTTACTAGCTAGGTCCTGTGAGTATATAGGGGGTAACACATACCTAACTATATACTGTGAAGTAAAGAGGAACAAGTGGCTCTTAGACTCCCCCAGACATAACATGTCTGTCTCAGCAGCTCTGCTCACATCTCTCCCCCCAGCAGCTCTGCCTCACATGTGTCTGACTCACTGTATTTACAAAACAAAACTTGCACTAAATGCCTGGGGTCTCTGAAGCCAAACTGCAGGGGCAAAGAAGCCAGATACATTATATACTAGTAGAAATGGCAGTTCCCTACACTAGTAACAAATAAATCATGAATACTAATTGTCTTCTAATGTGTACATGTTTCCTGTGGGATATGGTTTCATTTGGTGGCTGGTTTCTAATAGACAAAACAGAATAACAAAACCACTAATAAAAGTTTGTCATTTTTTACTTTAATGTTCAGTATGGTTGACAGATAAGTAATTTAATATTACCATTTATTTTTATTCTGGGCATCGAGAGAGTTTGTGAGTACCTATAGGGGGAGCAATGGTACAGAAAATGCACATGAGTCTAAAAGATACAAGATAATTGTCAATAGTCCTATATCTTTATATGCAGTTATGTTCCTACATTAGTGTGTGTGTTTGTGTGGTTCATATTTGCAGACCTCTCCCAACTCAATAAACTGTTATATTGCCTTATAGGACAAGAGTAAGCCAGATCTGTAATGCTACTTTCAGATTCTTATTTTAGTCTACTCATGCACCCTGCTGTATATTTATGTCACAGTATTTTGATGTGCAATGGTTGGAAAAATTGCAGCATTCCCAATTGTATGAAAACTACCTTTTTGCTCATAGAGGTCAATGGAAATCTTTAAATTCTGATGCATGTAAAACCTCTTTACAGCTTTTGGTCCCTGTTGGTCCTGCAGCAGTAATGTCATGTCACATCATCTAGTGTAAGACTGGAACCAATTACTGTCCTCAGCGGTGATGTGATGTACAGTACATTTAAGAAGATCACCAAGGCGGAGGCAATGGAGTACAGGCGGATTGAATGGGTGAGTATTAGTAAATATTTTAGTTTATCACATTTTAGTTTATCATCCATTGTTTTCACTGATAGTTAAAAATGGATGACAAACTGCATGACCAGAAAACTTATGAATAATGATGGAAAATGGACATTAAAAGCTCGCAGCCTGATCCATTTTTAGTGTTCTCTTTTTCACTTGTCGCGTGATTGTAGCCTTAATTCTAAGGCTAAGGCCCCACGTAGCAAGCCACAGCAAAAAAAAAAAAAAAAAAAAAAAAAAGACTGCAAAAAAAGACTGGAGCATTTTTCACAGAAAGTCCGCAGAGTTTTCTTCATTATACCTATATGGAAAACACCAGCGTTTCTGTAGGTGTAATTGACATGCTGCGATTTTCAAAGAACATAAGTGTTTTTGAAATCACAGCTTATCCACTATAGATTTATTTTCTGCAATGTGTGGATGGGATTAGCCAGCATACCATCTACTTTGCAGGTACTGTAAAACACAGCGTTTTTTGATCGCAGCATTTCCACTGCGGCCAAAATGCTGCGTTTTCGCAACATGCGGCCCCACCTAAAACTTTTTTTTTCCTTTTATTTAAATATTCAGAAGGCATACAGAAGAAATATAGAGCCAAAAGGGAAATGACACAGAATCATGTGGATCCATGTAGAACACTGGGCTGGTGCTGTTTTTCATACGACCATGTGCATAATGTCTGAAGACAACGTTTTCTATGGTTTGTAAGCAGTATTACAATATAACTAATCATATGCAACCCATTACATTCAGTGCTGGAAGATTAGCATAAACCAGCCTGCTGATCTGAGAGCATTGACATAAAAAGCTATTTCTAAATGATTTTTTCCAGAACTATTGTACTATAAAGATGACTTAAACAGAAAAGTTATTTTCTATTAAATATCCCTTGGAGAATGGACTAGAATTTTAATATCCAGGTCATGCTAGGACTAAGAAAATAGCTCACATAATGTAAGTAGCTTTATCATTATTGTCAGCGACTGACATCACGCAAAAAATGAATGGCGTTAGCCTTACATAGGAACTCATTTATGGCTTCACCAATTAATTATAATAGCACTTCTAATTGTGCAATCTGTAATCTGCCGCCATCATTACCACTGGGATCTCACTTCAGGCAACATGATGGATTACGTCTTGACTATAAAATAAGATTACGTGTGGGTGGCAAGTGGAGTTTACAAGGATACTTGTTATTACAGCAATAACCTGTGACCAGAGTCAATAGCAATGGCCATCTATTATATTTACCCAAAAAAAACTTTGTATTCTCCAGATGCAGGCAGAAAGTCATACAAAGATGTGCACCACTTGACCGTGCTGCAAGTGCACGCAAGTCACTACATATAAACCATGCTACAGAGGCAACTGCAGGCATGCCGTAGTAACTGATAGTTTGAAAGGAAGTCACTATGGCAGAGACTTGCATAAATTGGTACAGTATATAGCTCCATGGTTTGCCAGTGTTGTACCACTAGTGTGTTCACAATATAGCACACGTCTGTTGAGAATATCTTATTTTAGCTATTCAAACTGCAGTTTGTATGGAAAAAAAAACTTGCATTACTAATTTTTGTATAATATTATAGTCCAAAATCTGAAATACTCCATTCTCAGACAACTGAGTGAAACTACTGTATATAAACATACATTTTCTCTCTACTCCGCAGTTGTGTCTTAAAGTGCAACAATTTTTTTATTTTATTTTATTTATTTATTTTTTTTAAGAAGTCAGTGTGGGTAAACTTTGCACTACTGTTCATTAAAAGTCCGTTTCTTCACTTATTTCCCTCCTCATTGATCAAATTTGTACAATAGATGTCTATGATGAGGGGAGAACAGAGGAAAAGTATTGAGACATTGAGCTGTAGAGTAAGGCTAAAGCCCCACGTAGTGAGCTGCAGCCAAAAAACAATGTGGAAAAAAAACACGGCAGAAATGTATTGCATTTTTTTCCATAGTGCTTTTTACAAAAAGTGAGCAGACTTTTCCTCTGCAGACTTTCTGCTTCTATTATACTTATACAGAAAACACCAGTATTTCCATAGGTATAATTGACATGCTGCGATTTACAAAAATACAAGGGAATCCCATCCACTTTGCACGTAATGTAAAACACATCTTTTTTTTTTTTGCTGTGGCATTTCTGTAACGTGGGTGTCCCAGCCTAAAAGTTTTTTTTTCACAGCACAGCTGGGTTATCAGGAATGATTATCCAGCCTTCTCCTGACAGAAATGACATTTAATTCTGTAGGTGGCCTCTTACCTGTCTCTCTTCTTTTCCTCCCCTCCATAGACTTCATTGTAAACTTATCTGCTTGTATACTGAGTATGAAGCTAAATCACTCAGATAAGAAGTAAAGACAGGAGTATTACTTAAAGACACAGACAGTTTTCTTTAGTAAATGATATTTCAAAATTTGCTCCCTTCACTGCATTCAAAAGAAGATGATCTCTGCCAAACTGTCAACATACACGGACGCCCAAATGTGCAATTACTTGCTGCTGGGTCCCTTTGCAGCCTAGAGCCCTGGGCAACCCCACATTTCGCCCTTATTCTAATTCACCCCTGGTAGGAATTAGCAGTGATGCTCTTGGTCTTAGAAGAGTGCTGTTACAACTTTTCATGTTCGCATGACTGGTCAACCTAGACAGCTCTGAAGTTTATAGTGCCTAGTGTATATAACCATGATTTACTGAACTCTGGACATTGCTGTATCTGGTAGCCAAATAGTCAAAAGGTACCCTGTAATGTCAGTAAATGTACAGTTTATGTTTGTGCATAACAAAAAGTACTTTTAACAAAGTACAATGATACTGTATATAGCCTAAGCTGGATTTAACCTATACAAGGAAACAAACATTATATCAGTTTTCATAAGCCATTTTGTGTAATAAATTAATTAGAATTAATTCCACTTAATGCAGTGAGTTTTCAACCCAGGGTAAAAATCATTACACATTCTCAAAAGCTGCTATGCATAGAAAAGGATAAATATAATTCTTTAAAAAAAAAAAAAAAAAGTAAACCAAGTAGTTACCAGTCCAGCGGATTATACAGTATGTACACAGTCAATATTGTACACTGCAAGGGAACTCACTTAGTACCTAAGTATCCAGATCCGTAAAAGACAGTCAAGAGCCAATGATTTATTAGCAGTACTATACATCAGGACCCAAGGGGAGCCACATGATTAGTGGTGCAGTCCAGACTGAATATTGAACAGATGCAGTAAGAAGCAGATATTCAGAACAGACAGGCATCTAAAAGCAGGTCGGAAACAGTCTAACAAAATGAATCATCGCAATGACAATCATTGCACTCAGAAAATGTACAGCCATAACAGAGATGCAATAAAATAGTCATGTTAATTTACAGGTTCTCAGAATCGAAAAACCAAAACCCAAATATAAAATTCAGCAAAATAACAAAATCTCAATCTGCAAAAAAACTACATAAAATGGATCTGTCAGATGGCTCCATATTCTATTTGCTGTGTATACAGGGAAACTAAAAAAAATTAATTTTCCTATTTTTTTTTTTTAAAACAATAAAAAGGAAAACATGTAAAACACTACATAATACAGTTGGGTCCATAAATATTTGGACAGAGACAACATTTTTGTAATTTTGGTTCTGTACATTACCACAATGAATTTTGAACAAAACAATTCAGAGGCAGTTGAAGTTCAGACTTTCATCTTTAATTCAGTGGGTGGAACAAAATGATTGCATAAAAATGTAACAACTATAAAACATTTTATTACCCACAATCCCTTCATTTCAGGGGCTCAAAAGTAATTGGACAAATTAAATAATTGTAAATAAAATATTAATTTCTAATACTTGGTTGAAAACCCTTTGTTGGCAATGACTGCCTGAAGTCATGGACATCACCAGACGCTGTGTTTCCTCCTTTTTAATGCTCTGCCAGGCCTTTACTGCAGCGGTTTTCAGTTGCTGTTTGTTTGTGGGTCTGAAGTTTAGTCTTTAATAAGTGAAATGCAGGCTCAAATAGGTTGAGATCAGGTGACTGACTTGGCCATTTAAGAATATAACACTTCTTTGCTTTAATAAATTCCTGGGTTGCTTTGGCTTTATGTTTTGGGTCATTGTCCATCTGTATTATGAAACGCTGACCAATCAGTTTGGCTGCATTTGGCTGGATCTGATCGCAAAGTATGTCTCTGAATATGCCAGAATTCATCCAGCTACTTCTGTCCTGTGTCACATCATCAATAAACACTAGTGACCCACTGCCACTGGCAGCCCAAGCCATCACACTGCAGCCTCCGCCGTGTTTTACAGATGATGTGGTATGCTTTGGATCATGACCTGTACCACACCGTCGCAATACTTTTTTCTTTCCATCATTCTGGTAGCGGTTGATCTTGGTTTCATCTGTCCAAAGAATGTTGTTCGAGAATTGTGCTGGCTTTTTTAGATGTTTTTTTTTTTTTTTTAGCAAAGTCCAATCTAGCCTTCTTATTCTTGAGGATTATGAGTGGCTTGCAGCGTGCAGTGAACCCTCTGTATTTACTTTTCATGCAGTCTTCTCTTTATGGTAGATTTAGATATTGATACGCCTACATCGTGGAGAGTGTTGTTCACTTGGTTGGCTGTTGTGAAGGGGTTTCTCTTCACCATGGAAATTATTCTGCTATCATACACCACTGTTGTCTTCGATGGGCGTCCAGGTCTTTTTGCATTGATGAGTTCACCAGTGCTTTCTTTCTCTCTCAGGATGTACCAAACTGTAGATTTTGACACTCCTAATATTGTAGCAATTTCTCGGATGGTTTTTTTCTGTTTTCACAGCTTAAGGATGGCTTGTTTCACTTGCGTGGAGAGCTCCTTTGACCACACGTTTTCTTCACAGCAAAATCTTCCAAATGCAAGCACCACACCTCAGATCAACTTCAGGCCTTTTATCTGCTTAATTGAGAATGATGTAATGAAGAAATTGCCCATGAAACAGCTTTTGAGTCAATTGTCCAATTACTTTTGGTCCCTTTAAAAACAGGGTGGCACATGTTAAGGAGCTGAAACTCCTAAACCCTTCATCCAATTTTAGTGTGGATACCTTCAAATAAAAGCTGAAAGTCTGGACTTTATATAACTATAACTTGAATATGTTTCAGTAAACAGGTAAAAAAAAAAAAAATTGTGTCAGTGTCCAAATTTATATATGAACCTAACTGTATTGTCAAAATCTATTACAATTTTTTTTTTTTTTTTTTTTTAAATACAATGTGTGTTGTCAATGGTACAGGATCCTATATCCAGTTAGTATAGTGACACTGAAGAAAATAAATTTCTTTATCATCAGTTTTTTTTTTCAGCCGAGTAAAAGATTTTCTGGAACTGGGGAAAAAGGTAAACCCTGGCGCTCTCTGGTTGTGTGGCCTGAATGGTTAAAGCAGATGTCTTGGTGTTTATCCCACGTCAGCAGTCCCCTCTGGAAGGAAGGACAGTAAAGTTTATGACCTCATCATGACCACCCGGAGGCCTACCCATAGGGCTTTTCTCTTAGGCATTCAGATAAAGACAAACATTTTGCTACATAAATAGGTGCAGTTAGGAGAGGAGAAGGGCAAACTAAGTTAAAGCTTCAGATGGAGAATCTTTTCTCAATAGCAGGATAAACCTAGCTACGTCTCTGTCTAAATGGTTATCACGCAAACCTTTTGACTGAAAGGATATATGAGGCCAATAGTGGTGCTGCAGTTGGGTTTTCTCTCTATTAAGTTTTCTGTCTATTATTTAAGCCATACTAGGTATGACAGTCATTATAATGCACTGCCCTCCTTTAGCTTGAGTTCATGTATTTTGCCCTAAGTGTTGTAAAAAAATCAGTGCAGATCCAGTTATTATGATGATAGAATTAACTACGCATTCTTCAAGGTATTATTGACCTATACATGGAAAGTTATGTAAATCTAGTGATGTGCTGTATCCTCTAATTTCTTTTAGTGGACCCACTGTGCCACCTACCTGGTTTGACTTTGGACTACTCCAGAGGGTATTTTCTAATTGGTCCCATGGTTTTCACCCTTTAACCCCTATACAGGGATCTGATCTTTGATGCAGGTGACCACTAGGTTGCCACCTCTAGGAGTACGCCCTGTGTAGGTGGCAGTTGACCCAAATGCCAGAGGGAGGGCTAAAAAGGTTTAAATACATATGAGCTGCTAGGGATTGGTTGGGCAGGGCTCACAGGTATATTAGTTAAAACTCAAGTTACGGAGATGGAGGACATGCCCGCCTTATAGGCAGGCCCAGGTGCTTTAGCAGAAACACAATAGCTAGATGGAGAAGCACACGTTACGTTGCACTGCCAGAAACCAAGGGACTATGCCTGCTGGGAGTTATAGCAGGATGGCGATTGTAGATTGCCATCATTACGCCTAGAAAGTAATGGATTTTGTAAACTGACAACTGGGTCCAACTGGGAGGGCATGGTCTTATATAGACCAAGCCAGGAAACCTCTGGAACTGCAAAAGCTTCACAGGTTGTCCAGGTAACATTAAAGGTGCAGCAGCCGGGTAGGGAATCCTGACAATAACCCCCCCCCCGCCTTTAAGAGGGGCCACTGGACCCTTAGATTTCAAAACAGATCTCCCAATCTTAGGACGGCAGATTTTCCCCAAGAATCAGTCTTCCTACTATAAGCAGACTGGGATCTTCTTACATACGACAGATCCTGATCCCAGACTGCATACTCCAAGTCCACCTAATTATTCATCGCCGTGCAGGCAGGTGGAGACTTACAATTAGGAGCATTAGTATGAGTAACCTCAACTAAGCCATTGATCTTATTATAAGACCCTAATGGCAGAGAAGTACTACAAGTCTCAGCAGAATTATGTTTGACTCCTTAGGAAAAAGCGAGGTATTACATGATATAGCAGAGACAGGCAAGGTAAAACAAGAAGCATTACATTTAGAACTCTATTTAACCAGCTCCCTTTTTTTCCCAGTCAAGTACTGGATTATGAGAGCATAACCAGGGAAGCCCCAGCACAAATTCCGCAGGCAAATTATCAAGAACTAAAAAAGAAATAGTTTCAGAATGCCCAGAGTCTATTACTAGGGTCACGGGTGCAGTGGCATACTTAACCGGGCCCTGAGATAGTAGAGTACCATCTACAGCAGTAACATTGACAGGAGTCAGCAGTGGAATCAGAGATCCCCAACTATCTAGCAACCCGAGAGTGTAGAAAATTAGCCGCAGAACCACAATCAATAAATGATTTACCAGCAACAGTTTTACCATTAGCAGATACTTGAGCAGAACAAAGAATTTTTTTGAGAAGACGACGACAATACCTGGTCGCCTAGGTGGCTCTCCTATGAACCACCTAGACGCTGAAGTCATTCTGAAGCCGGACTTTTTGGACAGTTCTTTAGCCAGTGATTGGCATCTCCACAATACAAACAAAGTCCCTTTTTGCCTTCGATATGTTCTCCTGTCTGGAGTCGACCTAGTGAAATCTAGCTGCATAGGTTCATGTTGTGACTCAGGTGTGAACTCAAGCGGAGGTGGAGGAGTGGAGTTAAAGGTTTGTTCAGTTTTACGTTCACATAAATGCCGGTCAAACGAATGGCGAGAGTCATGGTATCATCCAGAGATGCAGGATCATTCCACTGCGAGTAGACAGACCATCTACGAAATTCTTAACAATACTCTTCCACAGGACGACGACCTTGGCGTAGGACAATCAGGTTTGCTTCAGCAACGACTGTAAGATGAGGTTCATTGTAGAGTAACCCCAGTGCTGTAAAAAAACTGGCCCTCAGAAAACAATTCTGGGGCTTTGGCATCTAGTGAAAAAGCCCAGGCCTGAGGGTTACCCTGCAGGAGCAAAATAATAATGGCCACACGTTGCTGCTCATTTCCACAAGAGTAAAGTCGGAGACGAAAATACAGCTTGCAACTTTCACAAAAAATTTTCTATCACTAGAAAATCGATCAGGCAGATTTAGCTTAGGTTCCTTGGCAACAGCAGAAGTAACAAGCGGAGGCAAAAGATTTCTCCAGTTGTAGAATCCTCTCACCAAAACCTTGGACTGACTGGGTTATTCCCTGCATCTGGTCCACGAGTGTCTGAATTTGTTCCATAACGATATATATCATAAAATTTTGGGAGGACAGTTCTGTTAGGATTCAGATGCAAGGCCACAGTAACAAGGAGTAAAGTACAGGCTATAGGCGTGGTAATGCAAACAGAGCTAATAGTCCACACATGAGTCAGGAGGGTGTGGCCTTTTATAGGCCTCCTCTGCTGCTAACTGGACCAAGCCAGGAAGCCTCTGAACTGCCTCCTATGGATGCAGGTGGATGTGACTGCTTGTGCCTGCAAAGCTCAGGCTGCAGGTCTTGAGTCAGAAGAGGAGCATGGAGAGTGCCAGCCGGCTCCGAACCAGCATCACTGGCAGAAGACTGTCGGCTGTCAGTCGACAGTCTTCTGCCAGTGATGACTGTCGGCTGTCTCCCAAGGGGAGATAAAAAAATAGAGATTGTCACGTTGGGTGCCTGAACTGTGAGCGAGCCCCCAGGGCTTTCCTCAAGAGAGTTTAAGACATTTTATAACACTTGCACCTTTTTGCACAAAAAAGGCGCATCTAAACTAACTTACACACGCACAACATTTAACAAGGAGGTGCTCCTACAACATAAATCAGCACCTGCGAAAAGTATGGCCAAAAAAGGAGCAGATGATAAATATTCCCCATTGAATCTAATGTGTCTATTCACATGTCCATTTTTAATGGCCATCCAAAAAACTGACATGCATTATATTTGTCCATTTTCACAGAAAACATGAAAATGGCGGCCCCGCAGGTGCGAGATGGCCATGGAAAATGGATGTTTTTACGACTGTTTTGCACCATTGTCATGTGAATGCAGGCTAAGACAATACCAACTAAGGAGACTATGGAAAAATTAGCTGCCATTAGGTTTTTTCAGTTTTAGGATAACACACACTCATTTCATTCTTAGTAGATATATGGCTTATGTGCTAATTCATATGCATGTGCCCTGCAAGTCTGCATGGCGCACCCAATTTACCCCAGTATCGCCATTATAAGTCAAACTATTATAGTCCAGGGAAGACTGTTACAAACATGTGCCAGCCACATTGCCCACAGTACACACTATTCTTCTAACAAAAACCAATTTGCAATCAAAATTTATCCCCACTGTAAATTTGGTCTAATTGCAAAATTTGAAAACTTTCAGCTGTTTGTAATAAACCAGTCAAACAAGAACAATAGCTCAACACAACCAATACGTATAACAAGTGGTTTCTCCAAAGTCAGCACAAAATTTCACTTTTAATGAATACTTCAGTCTCAGAATTATTTAACCCCTTCATGTCAAGCCTCTTTAGTACTTAGTAGAGCACCCTTTTTAAGTTATTTAATTCAACGTATAGTCATGAACTTCTGGCCTCCGCCATTTTCAAATCCCACCAAAGACTTTGGAGTTCAAGTCAGACAACTGTGAAGGTTGTTCCAATATCTTTTGAAACCAAACCTTGGTGGATTTTCAGGTATGCTTGGGATCATTGTCTTACTAGAAGGTCCAGTGATGCCCAAACTCAGTTTCCTCACAGAAGAGAATGTTTTCTCCTAGGATTTCCTGATTGAATCCATATCATTCTTTATATGGTGCAGTTTACACCAGCAAAGAAACTCTTGAACATCACTGAAACACTGCCATGCTTCACTGTATGTAGGGACAATGCTTATGACTCTGCAACTAAAATTAATAAGCAGCAATTTTCAAAAAAGAAGCTTTTCAGCCTGGGCCCCATGCTGCAAAAACCCCACACAGCAAAAATCGCTGCGTTTTACTGTACCTGCAAAGTGGAGGGGATTTTGGCTAATCCCATTCACACACTGCAGAAAAAAAAATCTGCAGTGGAAAAGCGTTTTCAAAAACACAAGCGTCTTTGAAAATCACAGCATATCAAATATACCCATGGAAACGCTGGCATTTTCTGTATAGGTATAAATAGATACAAAAAGTCTGCAGAGGAGAACAGTGCAAGACGGCAATGAAAAACACTGCGTTTCTGCCAAGGTCTTTTCAGTGGCTCACTATGTGGGGCCTTAGCCTTCCACTGCTTTTTTTCCCCACAATATGTCATTCAATTTGCTGGTACTGTAAAATGCTGAACTATTTTCCACACTGTGGGGCCTTAAGAGGGATTCTATTCAGAAGGGTTGAATAAATCTGAGACTGCAGAAGCCATCAAAAGTAGCATTTTGTGTTGGATTTGGAGAAACCACTTACCATATTTGTTTTGCTGAGCTACTTAAAAAAAAATTAGCAAAGAGTATTTTATGCTAATGGTTGAAAGTCCGTACATTTTTCTAATAAACCTCACAGGGTTGAATAATTTTGGCAATGGCAACTGTAGATGTAGCAATCTCGTCTTGTGCCAGACTCTGCAGTGAAAGATAAAACTGGAGAAGTCACCTCATGTGTTGCATTCTGTGACGTGCAAAGAATCCAAAACTTCTTCACAAAATCAACAACACTTATTTGTCACAGCAAGCAAGAGTCCCAGAGGCTGCTTGTGTCTTCATGAGTCACATTGTAGCCACCTTGAGTTTACTATATGCTGCAAAGTAATCCTATACATTGTGCTAATATGTTTATGTTATATAAATCACCAAAGAACAGAAGAGGTATAAATGTTAGAGAGAAAAGTGGTCCAATGTGCTGGTGTTTGTTCCAGGAACAATGATAAAACAATCCAATGTGATATAGTTTTCCTTTAAATCTTCTAAAATGAGGTGAATGCTAAGGATTTACCACTTAATCCCCCATAGAACTCAGAGATATTTCACATTCTTGTTCTATATCTCTTCTACCACATGTACTACTTCCCATTCAAAGCCCCTTAGATTTGTTAGTAATGAAGAAAACAGAACTGAGTTTCCAGATTTCCAATTCTAAGTCATGTCTGGGTTAAGAAAACATAGTTATTGTTGAGGAAAATTGCATCCTTTTTTTTTTTTTTTTATAGGGAGCGATATAGTATACATTAATAGAAAAAAAAAAGACGTTCCATGGGAAGAGTAATATAAATCATCTGTCCTCCTCACAGGTAGATATTTAAGTGCTCACAGTTCACACATCATTCAGTCCCCAGGATAGCGATATCTTGTTATTAAATGACATCTTTATTTCTGAGATACAGAATCTCAGTGCTCCAGTGTAGTCATTATCACAGTGTCTTCAGTCTATTCACTTCAGTGTTACATCATGCTCCTCCCTTTTTAATATCACACTTTTATTTGGTGTGCAGTGCTACTCAAAAAGAAATCTTGTAGATCCAAAAAAATAGAAATAAAAACCTTTTTTCCAAAATTAAAATCAAACCATTGTATGTGATCCACAATTTTATACCTTTCAGGTTCTGCTACCTCCAGTCATCCAAGTTAGCTGTCTATAAAGCTTTCTTTTACTCCTTATCAGCACACTCTGGAAACCACTCGTTGTAAGGGTATGTTCACATGGCGGATTTTGGTGCTGATTTTGAGGGGGATTCTGTCTGTTTTAATGGGAGGCAGAGATTGAAGCAGAACGCTGAAAAAATAAGCATCCTGCTTGATCGTGTCGCAAGACACTCTGGTTAGTCCCTAATAATCTGACCCTAAACAGTGAGTGAAAATCACGGTGAAAGGGTAGAGGGGCAAAAAGTGGAGAGAAATTTGAAATGGCGTCAATATACAGTACAGACCAAAAGTTTGGACACACCTTCTCATTCCAAGAGTTTTCTGTATTGTCATGACTATAAAAATTGTAGATTCACACTGAAGGCATCAAAACTATGAATTAACATATGTGGAATTATATACTTAACAAAAAAGTGTGAAACAACTGAAAATATGTCTTATATTCTAGGTTCTTCAAAGTAGCCTCCTTTTGCTTTGATTACTGCTTTGCACACTCTTGGCTTTCTCTTGATGAGCTTCAAGAGGTAGTCACCTGAAATGGTCTTCCAACAGTCTTGAAGGAGTTCCCAGAGATGCTTAGCACTTGTTGGCCCTTTTGCCTTCACTCTGCGGTCAAGCTCACCCCAAACCATCTCGATTGGGTTCAGGTCTGGTGACTGTGGAGGCCAGGTCATCTGGCGTAGCACCCCATCACTCTCCTTCTTGGTCAAATAGCCCTTACACAGTCTGGAGGTGTGTTTGGGGTCATTGTCCTGTTGAAAAATAAATGATGGTAAAACTTAACGCAAACCGGATGGAATAGCATGCCGCTGCAAGATGCTGTGGTAACCATGCTGGTTCAGTATTCCTTCAATTTTGAATAAATCCCCAACAGTGTCACCAGCAAAGCACCCCCACATCATCACACCTCCTCCTCCAGGCTTCACGGTGAGAACCAGGCACGTAGAGTCCATTCGTTCACCTTTTCTGCGTCGCGCAAAGACACGGTGGTTGAAACCAAAGATCTCAAATTTGGACTCATCAGACCAAAGCACAGATTTCCACAGGTCTAATGTCCATTCCTTGTGTTCTTTAGCCCAAACAAGTCTCTTCTGCTTGTTGCCTGTCCTTAGCAGTGGTTTCCTAGCAGCTATTTTACCATGAAGGCCTGCTGCACACAGTCTCCTCTTAACAGTTGTTGTAGAGATGTGTCTGCTGCTAGAACTCTGTGTGGCATTGACCTGGTCTCTAATCTGAGCTGCTGTTAATCTGCGATTTCTGAGGCTGGTGACTCGGATGAACTTATCCTCCGCAGCAGAGGTGACTCTTGGTCTTCCTTTCCTGGGGCGTTCCTCATGTGACCCAGTTTCTTTGTAGCGCTTGATGGTTTTGGCCACTGCACTTGGGGACACTTTCAAAGTTTTCCCAATTTTTCGGACTGACTGACCTTCATTTCTTAAAGTAATGATGGCCACTCGTTTTTCTTTACTTAGCTACTTAGCTGCTTTTTTCTTGCCATAATACAAATTCTAACACTCCATTCAGTAGGACTATCAGCTGTGTATCCACCTGACTTCTGAACAACACAACTGATGGTCCCAACCCCATTTATAAGGCAAGAAATCCCACTTATTAAACCTGACAGGGCACACCTGTAAAGTGAAAACCATTTCAGGTGACTACCTCTTGAAGCTCGCCAAGAGTGTGCAAAGCAGTAATCAAAGCAAAAGGTGGCTACTTTGAAGAACCTAGAATATAAGACATATCTTCAGTTGTTTCACACTTTTTTGTTAAGTATATAATTCCACATGTGTTAATTCATAGTTTTGATGCCTTCAGTGTGAATCTACAATTTTTATAGTCATGAAAATACAGAAAACTCTTGGAATGAGAAGGTGTGTCCAAACTTTTGGTCTGTACTGTACATTTCAAGAACCAGGGAGAGGGAGTACATAAATTATGAAGGTGTACTATGGATGTTATCTGTTGAGGTGTGATCTTCTATTGTGCTATTGTCTGTCTAGTTTGTAATGTAAATCAGGTGACTGCTACAATGAAAATCCTCACAGAACTGGCACGAAGCACTCTAATATTAGACTTAGTGGCCAGAGTAAAAATTGCAGAATATAGTATTTTTAGATAAAGATATGGAAAATGAAAAATAAAATCTAAAATTATAAAATATATTTCACATAAAAAACCTACCTTTAGACAAACTGTCTCACACAGTGACTAAAGTATAATCCTTGGACAAAGTGCATTAGCAAAGTTAGTTCTTTAGCAAAGTATGGTAGCAAAGTTATGATTAATGGCAGCCAATATGGAACATCGGGTGCAGCACATGTAAAAGGTGGTTACTTACATAGTTCATCTGTAACACATTGGCCCAGATTTAGTATTGTGGTTACACTTAGGCACTGGTGTTAACCATTTGACCACCACATCAGTATACAATATGCTAAGCAGATAAATATTATAATAAATATATTCATATACCAAATGTGCTACCACAGAAATACCACTTGGACTTCCACTGATCAGGAGAACACAGAAATTTGTGCACCCAATTATCAATAGAGTGTGGTCTGAATGGTGCAGTGCATGCGCTGTCCGTTCACCTCTCCATTCTGAAAAGGGCACAAAAATCCTGCAAGTTCTCCTACCTTATAGGGTTAGATAAAAAAAACTTGCCATTAGCTGCAGAACTATACTTCTGCCTATGTCTCTCCTTTTCCCCTTTTCTGTCCATAGACAACTGTAAATTGATACTTCAACCAGCTGACACATATCTTGGGGAGCAAAGAGAGATCAGGCAGAGAAATCAGCTTGAGTAAAATTTGGTGAAGGAAGATTTGTGGAAAAAGAAGCATTTTCCTGTGATATAGTACACCATTTCTTATAGGTACTTCCACTACTAATTTATGCATACTTACTTGAAAAGTTAGTGACCATTTTAATGTAACAATGTTAAAACATAGATATAATTTATAGATAATTAGAGTAATATAGAGATATATAGAGTAATTATTTTGAATGAAATCTCCTGAAATAGAGAAATAGGGTGTAATCTAGATGTAAATACATGAAGTTCTGGTCTTCTAAATCTCTACAATGAGCTCATTAAAAAGTAAAATGACATTCATGAATCAGGATCACTTACTGTATACAAGTTGCTTACAAATTCCATGAAAGAGTTAATGCAAAATCTTACTTTTTGCTCCCTTTGTATTTGGTACAGTATTGTAAAAGTCTTTCATTCGTACAAACTGTTCCAAAACTGAAATCGCATTTTACATCTGCCTGAGCCACAAAAGCAGCTCAGAGAACAATATATAATAGTACTTGTGCAGTCTTGAGGCCTGATGCCAAACAAGGTCACTACATTGCATTACAATGAATGAAAGGGGCACCTGTAAAAGCATTTAAAGCACCTGCTAATTTACTGAGATTTTTCTCACATGTCATACAATGTACCTTTAACTGTGAGCTAGCGGAAATGGAGAAATCAGAAGGATTTCTTTTACTCCAAGAGTTATTTCCTCTGCGAGCATAAACTATCATTGGAAATGACTGCAATTTCTCCCTCGCTGTCACAAAAATAATTTATATATAAAGCAAATTTGTATTTCAAAATGTACAATTGACAAATCATTCAAAGGGGTTTCCTCACTAAAGTAAGTTATGAAATATCAGTAGAATATGCCATAATTTACTTATCACTGGGACTCAGGCTGTGCTTTATATCCCAAAGGACAACAAATATGCATTAGATACTACTAGACTGACCAGATGTTACTTTGCAAAAATGGAAAAAGAAAGAGCAATAAAGAGCACTAAACTGTCTTCAGTTTGCTAAGTACTACAGAATATAAAAGTATGTGGGAAAATTTTGACCTTGCTGTGACCTTTAGTGGTAGGACTAGGGGCGTAAATATCGGGGTAGCAGCGGTAGCGGCTGCCACAGGGCCTGGGACATTACGGGGCCCGGAGTCCTGGGACAGCCGCTACCGCGAACCCCAAAAACCAGTGGCGTAACGATCGCGTTGCAGGGGGTGCGACCGCGACCGGACCCGGCAGGGTACGGGGCCCGCGGCCAGCTGGAGATGGCTGGGCCCCGGACCACTATGATAGCGGTCGGGGAAAGCCTGGTTACCCGACCGCTATACATACTGTAATTGGGAAGGATTCCTAGCATATTGGAGGCCCCTTTCCAATAGATGGCAGCCCAGGGGAGGTGACTGAAAACAATAAATACATACTCACCTCTCCTGGGTACAGCGATCTCTCTGGCGCTCCTCCATCATGACTGAGGCCTGTGATTAGGCCCCTGCGGTCACATGGGGCACGGCCGCGTAATGACGTCAGTGCGCCCCCACGTGACAGCTAAGGCCCAATCACAGGCCTCAGCAGCGACGTTGGAAGTGGGCCTGAAGATGCTGAAGATGGCAGGATGGAACGAGGATGCCAAGGAAAGGTGAGGCAAGGTAAGTATGAATGTTTGTTATTTTTAATCACCTTCCCTGGGCCTCCGATTATTATACTCTGGGATCTGAGGAGACCCCAGAGTATAATAATAACACAGATGCGGAGGGGGGCTGTTGGGAGCTTATAATACTGTGTGGGAGCCACTGTAGGCATATAATACTGGGTGGGGGACACTGTAGAGCATATACTACTGGGTGGGGGGCATATAATACAGGGTGGGGGCCACTGTGGGGAGCATATAATACTGGGTGGGGACTACTGCCGGCAGCATATAATGCTGTATGGGGGCCACTGTGGAGCATATAATGCTGTGTGGGGCCAGTGTCAAGCATATAATGCTATCTGGGGCCACTGTTGAGCATATTTTACTGTTTGGGGACCCGTAACCGGTTCGGAGGAGGCCCCATGTCAAATGTTCGCCTTGGGGCCCAGCCATTCCTAGTTACGCCACTGGGTAGGACATATCACAAATATACAGATTTTTAGAACATGTAGGCATAAAGATGAATCCAGTGATACCAAAGAGTCATAGGATCAGGCATGTTAAAGATGAAATAAGTGGTTCCCAAAAATCAATGTAGTATTTTTATCTATTCATAGATAAAAATAATGCACCACAAAGGCATTGTTGGAATAAAATATTATGTGTATGTGTGAATGTAATAATGATATATGTGAGTGATCACAATATTAGAGTGAAAGAAGAAGTTTATTGCGGAGAAGTAAACAATTGAAAAGAAGCTCTGGTACCCTGTTTGGCCACCTATAGCCTGGATTCAAGATAAGATGTGGTTGGGCATGGAGGCGTGTAGGTTCAGTATGGTATCCTGCAACACATTTCCTCACAGATATTGATCCCATAAATGCTTGATTGGTGATAAATCTGACAATTTAGCAGGTTAAGGAGGTGTTGAATCATGTGGAGACATTCCTGAGCTGTTAGTGAACATCATATGACTGTCGTATGCTATGGCTCCCCAGATCATCCCACCAGCAGTTGAGGCAGTGTGTCGCTCCACAGCAAAAAGCAGGATTGAAGCGCTCACCACAAGGCCTTCCTAATTGAACCCAACCGTAATCAGATCCCAAAGAGAACTTGGATTTATTACTAAAGACAATAGCATTTCAGTCCATAGCAGTTCAGGTTTTTTGTTCATGACACCAATGCACATCAGGATTACAGTGCTTGGCTGTCAATGGTAGGACACGTAATGGGCAATGTGACATCAAATTTCCTTTATCTAAGCTCCTGGAAATGGTCCGGATACAGGCAAGAGTGTTTAATGAAGGTTCCATCTGTGTATTGATAGTGGACAAGGAAACTATAGCTTTTGCTTTTCAGGTGCTCGCTACTGCTGGTCTCTCTGAGCCGTCCGGAGCCTGTTTGCCATGTGTATGAGCACTCACACGGCCACTGCTTCCAAAACCTTCTAACAGCTAGGTCAGAAGGGCCTAGATGAAGGGCAATTCATCAAGATCACCATCCTTCTTCTCTCAGTCAATGATGTGTCCGTTCTCAAAGTCAGGTGGGCAAAATGTCTAAGTATGTCATAGAGACATGTCTAGCAGTCAACGATTTCCCATAATTAACTGTAATTGTCATATGATCCGATTTTAGAAGAGAATGAACTTCCCCTCCATCACGGAGATAACTAGATACATCTTAACTACTAGTAGAGACAGAATCTTTGTCTAATATAAAATTTAGAATATGATCTTATTTATTGCACTGTATTTTATTGGCGCTGAGACTTTTAATTAATCTATTTGTACTGTCAATCTGGCTGTCAAAACTTTTCAGTTTTCAGAATGTTTAAAAAAAACACCATCTCCTGCACACACAAAAATCACATTGACATGAAACTACAAAAAGTAGTGGGCATGCTTAGAAGCTGTGTTGTCGTGTAAACAGGAAGTTCAAAGTAAATAGCTTTCCACAAACAAGGTCAATAGATTGCAACTTTTGATACTGAAGACAAAGATTCCAGAAACATTGTTTTTATATTTCAGTGGTCAGTACAGTGGATCAGTGGTCAGGACTACTTTCAGATCTGTACAAGAGATTCTTCTATAGTTTATACCGTATATGGTACTCCATCTGTGTAGACCCTGCAGACCTGCTGTCATACTGTACAGCAGATGCAATGCTCCTATGACTGCAGGTTTGTCATTAGGAGCAGAGGTACTTCTGGGGCCCAGTACACAAGCTCTTGATGCTGGCCTGATCCTTGTGTGTGACAATGCCAAGAAGTGAAGAGAAACCTAAGTTATCAATGTATGTTTTTCTTTTTCTATCAGGTCTGAAGTCTTATTATAATGAGTGTGTCTGGGGTGTGATTAATATTAAGAATGTCATGGATCTGATATAAATTTTAGTGTACTGGGATCTGAGGCCTCATTCACAAGTCCGCATCTGCAGATGTGTAAGGTCCGTGATATTCATTGACAGCACCCCACACTGCTCATTTGCGGGTGTTTTTTTAATTTTTAATTTTTTTGTTTTTAAGCTTCCTGGTCTCTTGCCAGAGATCTGACCACCATTTTAAGTTCAAACCTTTACTTGACTGCAGACCTGGCTAAATGGACACTTACTAAAACTAGTTGAGTACCCATGTTCTATATGGACTTAGTATATTGTCCCTATGTTTTCATGGTAAGAGTGGCTCCATATTTTTTCAGGTGCACTGTGTATACTTTTCAGTACCCTAAAAATGTTCCTGTCACTGTATTTGGTTTACAGTTTCCAACAGCTCTATATGACTTGTGTAAGGATTTGCTATATCTACATACCAAGGTATACCCGTTATATTTATATAGCTGGCATCTGATGTTTTTTCTTTAATCTTCATTTTTCATATTTAGTTACATTTTGGTTTCTTCAGAACCAATTACAAGATTGCCATAGAGTTATGTTCCAATGGTTTCAACTTATAATGGTTGTCCAGAATAATTTAATATTATAACTTAGGGAACCACAGTATTTTTCTTCCCAAACTCCAACAAGCAATATAGTGATAGATTTATTGTTCTAGGATGTGAGTCCTTTTGATGCAAAGATTGATGTAAATGGTGACAATGTTAAAGAACTCTGTTGCTCATTTATTTTCTGCTGCTTATTTAGTTTAGTATGTAGTATACTAAATATATAATACTATAGTAATATAGTAATGGTAATATAATAATATAGTATAGTAATATATATAGTCATATGAAAAAGTTTGGGCACCCCTATTAATTTTAATCATTTTTAGTTCTAAATATTTGGGTGTTTGCAACAGCCATTTCAATTTGATATATCTAATAACTGATGGACACAGTAATATTTCAGGATTGAAATGAGGTTTATTGTACTAACAGAAAATGTGCAATATGCATTAAACCAAAATTTGACCGGTGCAAAAGTATCGGCACCTGAACAGAAAAGTGACATTAATATTTAGTAGATCCTCCTTTTGCAAAAATAACAGCCTCTAGTCGCTTCCTGTAGCTTTTAATCAGTTCCTGGATCCTGGATGAAGGTATTTTTGACCATTCCTCTTTACAAAACAATTCCAGTTCAGTTAAGTTTGATGGTCGCCGAGCATGGACAGCCCGCTTCAAATTATCCCACAGATGTTCAATGAAATTCAGGTCTGGGGACTGGGATGGCCATTCCAGAACATTGTAATTGTTCCTCTGCATGAATGCCTGAGTAGATTTGGAGCTTTGTTTTGGATCATTGTCTTGCTGAAATATCCATCCCCAGCATAACTTCAAATTCGTCACTGATTCTTGTACATTATTCTCAAGAATCTGCTGATACTGAGTTGAATCCATGCGACCCTCAACTTTAACAAGATTCCCGGTGTCGGCATTGGCCACACAGCCCCAAAGCATGATGGAACCTCCACCAAATTTTACAGTGGGTAGCAAGTGTTTTTCTTGGAATGCTGTGTTTTTTTGACGCCATGCATAACGCCTTTTTGTATGACCAAACAACTCAATCTTTGTTTCATCAGTCCACCGGACCTTCTTCCAAAATGAAGCTGGCTTGTCCAAATGTGCTTTTGCATACCTCAGGCGAATCTGTTTGTGGCGTGCTTTCAGAAACGGCTTCTTTCGCATCACTCTCCCATACAGCTTCTCCTTGTGCAAAGTGTGCTGTATTGTTGACCGATGCACAGTGACACCATCTGCAGCAAGATGATGCTGCAGCTCTTTGGAGGTGGTCTGTGGATTGTCCTTGACTGTTCTCACCATTCTTCTTCTCTGCCTTTCTGATATTTTTCTTGACCTGCCACTTCTGGGATTAACAAGAACTGTCCCTGTGGTCTTCCATTTCCTTACTATGTTCCTCACAGTGGAAACTGACAGGTTAAATCTTTGAGACAACTTGTTGCATCCTTCCCCTGAACAACTATGTTGAACAATCTTTGTTTTCAGATCATTTGAGAGTTGTTTTGAGGAGCCCATGATGCCACTCTTCAGAGGAGATTCAAATAGGAGAACAACTTGCAATTGGCCACCTTAAATACCTTTTCTCATGATTGGATACACCTGACTATGAAGTTCAAAGCTCAGTGAGGTTACAAAACCAATTTTGTGCTTCAGTAAGTCAGTAAAAAGTAGTTAGGAGTATTCAAATCAATAAAATGATAAGGGTACCCAAATTTTTGCACCGGTCAAATTTTGGTTTAATGCATATTGCACATTTTCTGTTAGTACAATAAACCTCATTTCAATCCTGAAATATTACTGTGTCCATCAGTTATTAGATATAGCAAATTGAAATGGCTGTTGCAAACACCCAAATATTTAGAACTAAAAATGATTAAGATTAATAGGGGTGCCCAAACTTTTTCATATGACTGTATATATATATATATATATATATATATATATATATATATTGGGGAAGGTAGCTCAGTAGCAACACTGGTGCAGACCCAACCAGTCAGAGACAGGGACACAAAACTGTAGCAAAACAGGTTTATTTAGAAAAAAATACAGCAAAATAAATAAACCTTCACATCAGGTACAAAAGGAGAAAAATAAAATACAGCCTTAACCTCAAGCAAAAAGTCAAACAAAAACCTGCTCGTCCGAGCACTAACTAAACAGTAACAAAAACTAACTATACGTGTGGCTTACTACCAGCCACATGAACAAACAAATTGGCACAATATAGTCTCACCAGACTCAGTATAGCAGGACAGATCCAGACACCTCCTCTCACTCCCAGCATCTGCCCTGAAGTGTAGGCTCTGTTTTATGGCCCAGTACCCACAGCTGGGGCTGAGACCCATTGCAGACCCGCCCTGGACCACACGAATGTCAGAAACCTGGGGCTGATATAGCGGGACTCCAGCACTCTGCTTGTCACCTTCTCACTATATTATATATATAATACTATAGTATAGTATGTACTTCTCAGTCTTGAGAAATACAGTGTGTTAGAACTAAATAAGCAGCAGAAAATAAACAAACAACAGAGTTCTTTAACTCCCACATTATTCATGTGACTAAAGAACTGCCTCTAAGCGTAGTAACTGGTCGAATCACCATTTATAAGCAATAAATGCATCCAAATCCTAATATAATAGAACATATTGTCTATAACAGCAGTAAAGTTCATTCGTCTTAGTTACAGAGCATGCACACAGTGAGCGGTGACAGGAATTACTTTTGACATAACCTCTGTACAATAAGTAAATAAATGTTCGCGAGTAGATGGTTTCCAGCTTTTGTAGTCAGGATCGAGCCATTGTGAAGAACTGCTCATTGCAAATGGTGATGACTGATGTGGTGGCAGAGGAAACGCTGGGCACGTTGTCCTGAAGTCAGCTCATTATGTATGCAGGAAGTAAAGACAAATCTACTACTGGTTATTTGGCTAGTTTTCATAGAGAATTCATGATCAAAAGATAAAAGCTTGTTTCCGGACAGATACATCTCTTTGCAGCTGCCAACAGCTGAGTGGTGAGATTAAAGTTCAAAGGATGCCTGCCGAACACTATGTGTCTATGTCCTACCACCCTTGGATCTAAGGACTGATACGTTATCACTCATAGTTCTTTGCAATCAACTGGATGAGGTTCCAGCAAAGCAGTGTGATATGGCAGAACCCGCTCTCACATCTCCCATTGCATCTCCATCTGCTGTAGGCTGCAAGATTACATTTGATGATCTATACAAAGTCTTTATCTTTATTATGCGTAGATATTTTAGTATTATTTATACATCAAAGGGGACTTAGTGCTGGGTTATATATATCTAACAAAAACGACTAGGATATTCATTTTATTGAGAAGATGCTGAACTAGAAGATAAAAACTATATGTATAAAATACATAAATAAGAGAAACCCACGCCATTTAATGAGGTCTAGTTTTACATGACCACTGGTTTAGGTGTTGGTTTTATTAGACATTCTACCATTTTTACATATGCAAGTCTTCTATGGCGTGAAACAAGGGGTTTGTCTTCCACAAGCATCAACCCCAAAAGCAAATGATTAAGAGTCCTCCATGAAAGTCTCTGTCCATGTTTGCACTTCATGAACTTTGAAGCTGACTGTGATGAACTTGTCCTATTCACTTTCCTATCATAGGCAGCAGGGACCCTGCTGGTGTAACCACTTCTCCAAAAGGTATGAATTAATCCATTCACTACACTAGTGGCTTATCTGGAAAGTAATGGTGCCCACCATTAGGGTTTCCAGGAACTTCAGTTTTAACTGCATCTTCTTTATTGAATGCAGTTTTGACTGAAAATTACAACTACAAAAATGTTCACCAAACACCCCCTGACACAATAGTGCAAAAAAAGGGAGTTTAATTGTTTCATTAATAGTTATGTTTTAGTGACACCTTAAATACTTTTTATACAAATTTATTTTTAATATTTCACATATTCCACAAGCTGCAGTGCATGCTTGATTTAAATTAGTGAAATTCACCCTCTGTGAATTTATTTTTTTGCATTCACTATACTAGACCACTAGGGAACCTGGCATTGAACACTATAATACCCTAGAACACCAAATACATTAGCTTATCCCATTTAGTTTCCTGTCAGACAACAGAAGTGTACTACTAGTGCCTGGGGAAGTGAGTAATAATTGGACCAAAAGATATGAATTAACCCTTCAACTACAGCAGACGACCAGAGAACCTGACATTAGCCCCTTCACTACTCTAGACCTCCAGGGAAACTGGTAATCAAAATACTCTATTAGACCACCAGGGGAACTGATTTCATGAGTGGCAAATTCTAGTATGGTCTTAGACCTCTCAAAATGAGTTGCCACATGCATTCTGGGGGCTAGGGGAGTAACAAAACAGCAGGCTGCAGGCTTAGCCTGGAAGTACGTCTGGTTTTAACATATGATGGTGACATAATGATGGTGGTATAATGAGGATGAAGTATCCTACAGCTGTCATAAGAACAACTTAAGATCTTTCAGTTCTCTGTATGGAGTGATCTTCGCTTAGGTCGGTGTTGGGTGTACAGACTAACTGCAGCGGGGAGGAAAGACTTCCGCTAGCACTCCTTCTCACACTTTGGGTGAAGTAGTCGGTCACTGACAGTACTGCCCAGTGCTATCACGGTCTCATGCATGGGATGGGAGTTATTCTCCAGCATGGAGCTCACCACAGGCAGTATCCTTGTGTCACCCACAACCTGCACTGGTTCCAGGGGGCTCCCCAGGACAGAGCTGGCCCTTCTAATCAGCTTGTCGAGTCTATTCCTATCCCTGGTTGATATACTGCTTCCCCAGCAGGCCACTCTGAAGAAGATGGCTGATGCCACTACAGAGTTGAAAAAGTCCCTAAGAAGTGCCCCCTGGACTCCAAAGGCTCTAAGCCTCCTAAGCAGGTAGAATCTGCGGTGGCCCTTTCTGTACAGTGCATACAGGTGATCTGCCCGGTCCAGCTTATTATTGAGGAGCACCCCTAGGTACTTATAGGTGTTGGCTATTTCAATGCCCGTCCCCTGGATGTCCACTGGTATTGAAGGATATCTGCGCTTGCGAAAGTCCACCACCATCCTCTTGGTCTTCCCAGCATTAATCCTAAAGTGGTTCCGCTGGCACCAGTCCACAAAATCCCGGTTCAATTCTCTGTACTCCCTGTCATCTTCGTCTGTGATGATGCCTACAATTGCAGAGTTATCAGAATACTTCTGTAAGTAGCAGCTAGATGAGTTGCACCTAAAATCTGCAGTGTACAGTGTGAAGAAGAAAGGGGCAAGAACTGTACCCTGAGGTGCCCCCCGTATTACAGATCACGGTTTCTGACACACAGTCCAGGGCTCTCATATACTGAGGTCGGTTTGTGAGGTAGTCTAGGATCCAGTGGGAGAGGTGGAGGTCCACTCCAACAAGGGCGAGCTTGTCTCTCAGTAGCTCAGTAATATTTGGCTTCAGCATTTGTTCCAGTTGATGGACGAATTTTATATATATTATATATACCTTCCCACATTCCAACAGCCATAGTTTATTTTATAGCTTTTTATTTTAGGCAAGCACTGTATAAGACAAGTGGTAGATTTTCAGTCAATGATTTGCAATACATAGCATTTAACTTCAATTTTCAATTTTTCGCTTTCTTTGCAGCATTTAACCATACCTCCCAACTTTCAAAGGACAGAAAGAGGGACAAAATATGTGGAGCACTATGCACGCCGTGGCAAATTTAGCTCCACCCACTTCTACATTGACTCCGCCCTTTCTCATCTATTTTTCCATGTGCCACCACACAGTATAATGCTCCTACAGTCACCATAACATTATATGCCCCCACATTATAATGTTCCCCTCCAATTGTCCCACAGTATTAAGTCCCTCTCCTCGTGCCTCAGTTTAAACTGGCGGAAACTAGATGAGGTCATTAAAAACAGTGGGAGTAGTTGGAGGGGGACATTAAACTGGTGGCAACTGGAGGCAGACATGTTCCCTTCAAGCTACCCCCACGGTTTAATGTCCTCCTCCAGTTGCCCCCAGTTTAATTCACCCTCCATCTGCCCGCCCAGTTTAATGCCCCCCTTCATCTGCCCCCAGTTTAATTGCCCCCTCCATCTACCACCAATTTAATGTCCCCCTTTATCTGCCACCAGCTTAATGTCCCCCTTTATTTGCCACCAGTTTAATTGCCCCCTTCATCTGCTTTCAGTTTAACTGCCCCCTACATCTGCCCCCAGTTCCCCCTCTTGCTCATGCATGCTCTCTTCTTTCCTACTTATCTTCGATCACTCTCTGTTCCCAGCTTTCTGTGTAACATCACAGTCTGTCCCGCAGTTTCCAGAATAGCTCCGCCCACACAAGAATCTGATCACATGTTCATGACATCATCAAAGGTCCTTTAGCCACTAGGATTTAGCATCTACCATTTAGCCTTTACCCTACCCTAATAAAGTTTGTTAATAAAACACTTCAGGGGCATAGCGGGACAAACTGTAAGCTATCTGGGACCGTGGGACAGCAGTGTAAAATCGGGACTGTCCCACCAGAAGTGGGACGGTTGGGAGCTATGAATTTACCCTTCACTATGGGTTAAGTGTATTGTACTGGTTCTTACAGTTATGGTAATATCAAATGTCCACGTTACTGTTTTGTGAGCTCTCTAAGACAAAAACAGCTGAAGTTATGTGAAAGTGACATTAAAAAAGGCAAAAGTTTAATTGAAGGAAGTTTTATACTACAAATTGTTGGTAAAACCTCAGATTTAGGGATTTTTTTTTATTGACCTGGGTTTAGTGATGCGCTAACCGACTCTTACTGAGGCGGGTTTGACCCAAATATTCAAATTGTTAGATCTTTGTACAAAAGCGTACAAATTGAGATTTGCCTTGGGTGAACTAAAATGGCTGCCACATTATACTCTGGGGTCTCTGGCCTCATCACAGCATCCAGCGCTCTTTCTCCACCACCTTGGTGGTGATGTCTGGCACTCTCCTATCACTGTGATTAGGCCTCAGCAGTGACATGATGCTCATGACACTTGGCATGCCCATATGACCACTGGTGGTCCAATTACAGGCTTCAGCGATTATCCCAAGTGGGCATGACATCACAGTCATCACAGTGTCACCGCCCCTGGGCGTCCACCTATTATATGAAGAGACCCCAGAGTATAATGCAGCAGCCATTTCAGTTCACCTGAGAAATCTCCATTTGTTTGGTTTCATAAAAAGAACTAATAATTTGGAACATTTGGGTCGAACCCGCCTCATCTCTGAAATTTAACACTATACCCAGGTCAATCAAAATCTCTAAATGTGATGAACAACCAACAGTTTGTAGTGTAAGAGATCCTTCACACTTGGGCTATATCTGTTTTTGGATCCACGCATATCATGTATTTTAAGAAGCCTTTTTTGTGGGTATTTTTAATGACACATTTCAGATAGAGATGAGCGAACTGGATTAATTCAGAATTTTGCAAAGAAATTAGATTCATACAAACCATAAAGAAAGCAGAGAAGGATCACATAACTATGGTTTAGGAGTGCTCACCCATAACAGCCCTCATAATAGGAGGACAGCCAGTCATAAGGGGCTAATAGGTCTAAAGTTACTAATGGCTCATAAGTGGTATAAAAAGCCCGAGCAAAGAAAGAAAGTTTCCATTCTGTGGGGAAAAATCAGAGCGAGCTAAGAAATAATACACAGCTAATACACTATGTACTGTATGGTGGTTTTGAGAATTAATATCCTTAGGACTGGAGACGAAGACTTAGATTTAGTTATTGCATTGATAGAGAGACAGGATAGAAGATGTCTAGAAGAGTCACTCAGTATCTTTCACAGACTCACATTGTATACAGTAGACCAGCCAGCACTACAGAATAAACAGGCTGTGTCTGCGCTAAGGACTCTGCCTACAGGACTTCTGACTACATTTACTGTATTTTTCGGTCTATAAGACGCACTTTTTTGCCCCAAATTTGGGAGGAAAATGGGGATGCGTCTTATAGTCCGAATGTGGATGTTGAGGGGGGGTGGATGTGCGGGGTCGCAGCATAGCCTTTCTGCAGCAGCAAGAGTAATACGATATGTGGGCCCTGGGCTTGGGGTAGAGGGTGTCCCAGCGAACCCATCCCGGCATCCGCCGTGCTACGTGTCTGTAAAGATGATGGTGGCTGCTCTGTTGCAGAGTGGTCGCCATACCTAGCTGTACATTTCAGCGGAGACCCAAAGCTAATGCCCGCAATCAGAGTCCACTCTGATCGCATTACTACCTTAAAGCTTCCCCCCCCAAAGTGTAAAAACTTCCCCAGGGGCCAGTCCCCACAGACCCTGTACCTCTCAAGCTGCAGGTCAGATCCCGCGCGGCTTATGAAGGCTCCCAGGCCTGTCATAGTAATATTACTATTGCAGCTGGTCTATGACTGGCCTTAGTAGCAATGTACAGAATTTCCCATAGACTGCAATATACTTGTACACAATACACAAGTCAATGGGACTTGCAATCAAATGTTTACAGGTTCAAACCCCTTAGGGGGGGTTAATAAAATAAAATAAAAAATTTAAAAAAAAAATTCTAAAATCACCCCCTTTCCATAGAATACATATAAAAGTAGAAAATTACTATGAAACACATTAGGTATCCCTGTGTCCGAAAATGCCCGGTCTACAAACTTATAAAAATATTTTTCCTGTAGGGTGAACATTGTAGCGGGAAAAAAAAATCAAAAGTGCCTCTGATTTGAATAAAAAGTGATCTAAGCAACAGACATTCCCCAAAAAGGTATAACTAAAAAGTACATCTGGCCCCGCAAACAAAGATGCCCTATGCATCTCCGTACAGCTGCAGGGTCACCTGTCAATGTGGCCTTGCAGCTGCTGCAAAACTACAACTCCCATGTTATTAAATATTTTACCATTTTTTGCTTCAAAATTGTTTTCCCTATTTTCCTCCTCTAAAACTTAGGTGCGTCTTATAGTCCGGTGCGTCTTATAGTCCGGTGCGTCTTATAGTCCAAAAAATACGGTACTTGAAGTGCCCACAATCAAATTGCCAGTTTTCTGGTGTAAAAAAGTTTCACAAATTTGAAGCAACCCATAAGGATTTTTATGCTTTTGCATGGCAAGAGAACAGAACAGGATTTAGGCTTCTAGGGTCACCCACAACTGGCCATATTTACCATAATTTATGCCATAAATTAGCATAAATTATAATGCAAAGCTAAACCTGCTCATACTGTAGACTTATCTACCACTCAATATATTTGTCGCACCTTACTGCAGTGTACTTCAGCTTACAACTGGCCTATGAAACACCAGTCTTATTAACACCCCTAAACTGCACGGCCTCCAATCTTTACTAAGAGGAGTTCAGCTGTACAACTGCTGAAAGCCGAATACATATCACACCCCACTGCTCTAGCGGCTAATAATAGCAGGTAAAGAAGTATGTAATGCTTTTAACTCACGACCTCAGACCTCTCACCAATCCCCCCTCAGCCAGCTGATCATGATTTGAGGTAGTGGAAAAAAATCTCTTTGCATGTCATTGCTGGCATTATGTTTACATTGTTTCATTGTTAGCATTTTCTGTCATTATGTAATGAGACATCTAAAGGGTCAAAACCAAAGGAGTAGAGTTTCACAATCTACTTATTATAAATTATACTTTCAGTCCTTTACACTCATTTCTTCCTTATTTTAGGTGAACTGATCATGATGTGTTATTTTTGTATTTATTAGCAGTATGACTTCTACACAATATTTTTAGTTTTTTTCCCCTTACATTTGGTAGCCTCCATTTATTTCAGTACATGCACAGCCTGTTCTTCCCTGGTTAATGGGACAACTAGGACTCACTTAGGATCAGGGCTGGTCCCAGTGGTCAATCTTTGCTTTAGGCTGAGGCCCCACGTTGCAGAAATGCAGCTTTTTTTTGTTGCAGATTTTGCTTTTTTTTTTTTTTTTTTTTAGCCAAAGCCAGGAATGGATTGAGTGGAAGGGAGAAGTATAAGAACTTCCTTTATATTTCCTATTCCGTTTGTAGCTATTCTTGGCTTAGTCTCAAAAAAAACACAGCATAATCTGCAACAATAAAAAGTAGTGTTTCCATAACATGGCATCTCATTCTTACATGGGAAAGTGTCTGTAAGTAATTCTTAAATGCAATTGGTCTCAGGAGCCATCTGATAATTGAAAGAGGCAAGAAGAAGCAGCACCTAAATCCAATGATGTTAGCAGTAAGGTGTATGATTTTCCTTCAGGATTTTTATCTGGCTGCTTCCACTTGCAAAGGAAGCAATTCAGGTATGAACTATGGAATACCCCTTATTTTTGCACCAAATCTTAAAGAAAACAGTGTTGTGTCTCAGATCTGGTATCTAATACGAGAGGCAGCAGCACAGTTCTGCAGTGTATATAATAATAGTGCCCTTTACACACTTTAAGGAGTTGTAAAGCAGCAAGCTGGAATACCTAACTGGAACCATAGCTAGGTTGGCACTAGCTAACCTGGAGTACAAAGCTTAATGGATCCCCTAATATTCACTCTCAACACCCACATCTCAAGTTAGACCTCAGAAAACAGTTAGGCTGCAGGTGAAGACAAATAATAGTAGAGACCAGTTGTGGTCAGGCACATATGGAGTAAAGTGTACAGGAGCAAAAGCTCAACCATGAGCAATACATAGAAGACAAAGTATACTGACAAGCCCAGAACAACCAGCTGCGTGTTAATATAGGGCAGAGATTATCGTGATTGGCTACAGAACAAGTGCAATCCATTAAGTAATCACAAGGTGCAGCAAACACATGGCTGGGCAACAAAGGAGGAAGAAATATTCTTAGTAGCATAGAGGTTAAGATTGCAAAATCTGAAGAGAGAGTCCGGTGTTCAAGGCTGGATAAATTATGTACCTGACAAAAAGCTTTAAAAACCAGATCTGACTGTGTAGTTTAAACCAAACAGCTATTTTTTTTTTAGGTTTTTTGTACTTTTTTAAAAAGTTTGGCTTTGATAACAGTTATATGCTGAAGACGTGATAATTTCATATACTTTTTGTCCATTTTAACTTTGACTTCAATAGGAAAGATCTGCAGAAATACATTATTGAGACAAACCCTTTGGGTTGTATTCAGATGGTGTATTGTGTGTTGGCTGTGAATTAAACCACACCGTACACTGCATTAAATATGCATGCATTTTTGCTGCAATATTCAATGTGGTTGCAGTTTTTCCAGTTGAAATGCATTTATTGCTTCACCTGTAAAATAAAAAACAAACTAAAAAAACATGGCAAAATCATATGAATTTGATTCCCAATATGGTTTTGATATGATTTTTATTGCTAAAGCCCCACGTGGCATAAACGCCGCGATTTGCCCGTGGCGGAAGCGCCACGGAAAAAATAGTGGCATTTTACAGTCAGAGCAAAGTGGATGGGATTCTAGTGAATCCCATGCCCACTTTGTGGAAAAAAATACGCTATGGCGGACACGTGGTGATTTCGGAAACGCCAGCGGTTTTCCCATAGGTATAATTGAAACAGAAAGGAAATCTCTGCAAAGATTCTGTCTAAAGCGCTGCGGTAAGAACCAGGATGCGATCCTGCCGCGATTTCTCTCGCAGCACTTTTTTTGCTGCGAGACGCCACGTGGCTGAGGCCCCACGTTGCGGAAAAGCAGCTTTTTTTGTTGCAGATTTTGTTGCAGTTTTTTGAGCCAAAGCCAGGAGTGGATTAAGCAGAAGGTAGAAGTATAAGAACTTCCTATATATTTCCCATTCCTTTTGTAGCCATTGTTGGCTTTGGCTCAAAAAACCGCAACAAAATCTGCAATAAAAAAGCTGCGTTTCCGCAACGTGGGGCCGTAGCCTTAAACAGTATGCAGGGAGAGGAGCTCCTAGCATAATAGTTATCTATGATACTAGGTGTCCCTGTCTCCCTGCGACATAATGTCCCATACTATAATCGCTACAGGAAAGAACGTCACTATGGGCAACATGGTGGCTCAGTGGTTATTACCACTATAGCCTTGCAGTACTGGAGTCCTAGGTTCAAAATCAGTCAAGGAGAACATCTACAATCACACGCTAATAGGGAATTTAGATTGTGAGCCCTATATGGGGCAGTGTGGACAATATCTGATGGTTCTATGTAAGTAAGCTAAATAAATAAAAACTCAGTTGTTTGAAGCTAGGCGTACTATTAGACCCTCTGTCCACCATGGGACTTGAACAACAGAGGGCCTGGCCGCTGATATGAAATATGATGGAAACGAAAGTCCCCTGTGCAGGGGTCTCCCAGATTGCCTCAGTGCACCCAATATCTAAAAAGGGCAGAGGGGCTGAGATGCACTTTGGTGTGTCAAAAATGCTCCAAGTTGACGTGCATCTTAAATAAATGTGGGTACTGGGTGTAAACTAAAGCCTCCTACAGATGGCTGTAATGTATCCAGGTTTTGCAGATTTATTGACATTCCCACTTTGGGTGTAATGACTTGAATCTACAGCATCATAGACACAGATATTATGTTGCAAGCTTTGGTCTGGCCAGGAATCACATGTTGCAAAAGTTGAAAGCCACAGGTGACACTTGCAGCAATAAGGTTAGGGCTACATGGTGACTTTGACTACAGATCTGTCGAACAACTGAAGATTGCCGTGTCGCCCTGCAGCTCCATTACTAATATAACTGAATCGAGTTTCATTGCAACCATGACTTCTGCTCAATTTTTTATTTTTTTTTTTTGTGACTAGTTGCAGTTATAACACCCCCTAGTTTGCAATAGGACTCCATTTACTTACATTAGTGAAGGAGTCACAAGACGACACAGCGATCTATGGTCATAAAACAGGAGTTGTGACCAAACGTGATATGCTGCTACTTTTAAAACCACAACCCAAACCCTTTTATACAACTTGTTTTGGGCCTTATTCACAAGAATATCAGAAACGGTCATGTGATGCCCATT